>WEKX01004759.1:6089-56669 GCA_013390025.1 Pitta sordida
AGAGGCCGGAGGAGCACTGCTGCCGATACCCTGCCTGTACCCTGCCGACATCCTGCCTGTACCCTGCCGACATCCTGCCTGTACCCTGCCGCTGCACAACTCTGGGCTGGTTCGCACGCAAATCTATTTTGTTTTTATTCTGTGTTTTTATCCCACTTAGGAACGGCGCGAAAGCACAAACGAGCCGGCCAGGAGCAGCCCCGGCGGAGGGGCCGCACCGCGGGCACGCACCGGGCACCGGGCGAACCGTCGGGTTTTACCGGGCAAGGAAGGAGGAGAAGCCGGAACGCGGCTCCGCGCACCCCGCCGGGAGCCAAAAGTTCCTTAAAGTTCTTTAAGGCTTCAAAATAACAGCACCATCGCCTGGCAGGTGAATTATTTAGTGCCTATAGATCCCTCGCAAACCCTTTCATTTCGGTTCCAAACCCTCCCCAGCCCAGCCTTTGCCTATGGATGTCTCGATTTTCCAACAATCAAGCGGGAGGCAAAGAGCGTGGCAATTCCTGCTAATCGATTTTCCATACAATGGGCCCCAGATGATGTTTTAAAATGTGAGAAACTAAAATGTGTTGGTTTAAATAAGACTTTTACAATCAATAGCTTTTAAAAAAAGAGACTTTGATACCGGTTCTTGAAGGGGATTCAAACGCTTTCGCTTCCAAAACAAAACAAAGCAGGGGAAAAAAAACCAAAACCCAAACCCAACCCAGCCACGCCGGAAAAGTTCCGCCTGGATTTGGGGTCATTGAAGTGGGATATGGAGAAAGCAGCAGCGGGAGCGGAGCCCCCCGGCCCCGCCGTGCCCAGCTCCCCCCGCCGCGGGGCTTTGGGGGGCCGCAAAGATGCCGCGCCGGCCGTGAGCAGGATGTAACCCCGCACCTCTGCCCCCTGCCCCGCCCCGTCCTGCCTTTTCGGCTGCGATTGTCCCTTCCCCGCTCTCCCGGCGGCGCCCAGCGCGTTGCACTGTGGTTTGTGGCGCTCCGGGAAGGAATCCAGGCAGGGAAAAAACCACAAATCCTGCGGCCCTTTCCCCACCGCCCGTTTCCTCTCCTTAAAATCTCGGCCGAGCCTCGGCCGATCATCGGGGGCTTCGCTCTCACGGCTTTTTTTTTATTATTTTTTTTTAATTGCTTTTTAATTTTCTGGCAGTTTCAGCTGCAAGATCAGGCCCTTTCCCCTCCGCTCCCGGATTGTTTCCCTTTCCCCTTAGCAGGACACAGTACGTATTACTATTTTTTTAATGCCCTCCCCCCGTGAATATTCTCCATCTCTCCGAGGGTCGGGCCCAGGAGGGGTTTAGGGACAGGATGGGACCGAGGGACCCTCCGGGAGCCGCCCCCCCTCCCACCTTCCCCCCATCCCGGTGGGTCGGGCCGGGGTCGCTCTGGGAGGGGGAAAAGCGGCAGCAACGGGGGGAAATGAAGCGGGAGGGGCGGCGGGGAGCGCTGGGGGATGAACCGGCCCCTCCGCGGCCTTTCCGGAGACTTTTCTCGTTTACCTCGAAACTTTGGGCGGCCCCGAAACTCGGCCGGAGGCAGCGGCGGGGCCGCGGCGGCGGCGGGGAGCGGAGCCGGGGGGGTTTCCATCCCATTTCACCCTTGGGGGGGCAGTTTGGGGACGGGGCGTTGCTCTTTTCGATGTAACCCGAACGGGTTTTGCCGAACGAAGCGGCCCCGCGGAGCTCCGGCGCATCCCGGGCCGGGGCCGGGGGCTCCCGGGGGTCCGCAGCCACCCTGGGCCGGGGGCCGGGCCGGGTGCCCCCCGCTGTACCCCTCCCTGGGAGCACCCCCGGGAGCCTCCAGGAGCCTCTTTCATCCGCAATTTGTTTTCAAAACTTCCCCGCAGAGCAGCCCTGAACTTTACACCCTGGCAGCGGCGCGGAGAGGGCTCGACCCCGTCGCAGCTTTCGCGTGAAAGGAGCGGAAAATCGCCGGGATTCAACGCTGCTCCGAGATACAAAAAATATACAATCGAATTTTTAATTTAATATTTTTCCCCTGATTTTTTCCCTCTCCCTCCCGTCCTCTCGCCGCTTTTCCCTGTGCGAGTGTCCCACAGTGGGAGACTTGCAAGGAGTTTGTTGGCGCTCTGCGGGACGGGACGGGGGTTATTTCCCAGACCTCTGAAATATCCTTGTCTCTCCTCCTCTGCCTTCTGCTACTTTTTGCTCCTTGTGCGTTTTGGGGATCCTCAAGCCCCAAAGGCTCCCCGAGGGCTCAGAGGGATCGGGGGCAGGAGCCGGGGCCGGGAAAACATCGAGGAAACGGGAGGAACCGGCCACTTTCTGCCGCACATCCCAGCGGCCATCCACAGCCCGAGAGTCCGCTGAAGTTATTTTACACACAATATATTTGATAAATATATGTATAATGTATGTATTATATTATATGTAAAGCGAGCGAATTTATTTTATGTGATTGCAATTTTTTTATATACTATTTTTGTCTTTTAATTTCTTTCTGTTTCTCTGTTTCCCGCAGGTACTTTCCTGTCGCCTCAGGCTCCTGCACGTGGCTCGGGGAGAAGCCGTTTCTGCTTTTTTTTCGCAAAGATGCCGCATTTGGACACTTTTCTGCCCCAAACCCAGGGCAACCCTTGAGGGGGTGCGGGCATCCCCCCCCCCCGCGGTCCCGCAACAGGTACCGCCGAGCCCCGGGGCTGCGGGGACACGGCGCGTCCTGCGGGGAGAGCCGGGAGAGGCGGGGATGGGGTGGGGGAAAATGGGAAATGAGGAAAGGGAAGGGGACAAGGCAGCGACAGTGACACCCCAGGGACGGGGGTGAGGCAGGGAAGGGGACAAGGCAGAGGTGGGGATGAGGAAAATGGAAAATGAGGCAGAGATGGGGGTGAGGCAGGGATGGTGACACGGCAGGGATGGTGACACGGCAGGGATGGTGACACGGCAGGGATGAGACCGGGATGGTGACAAGGCAGGGATGGGGATGAGACAGGGATAAATACAAGGCAGGCGTGGGGCTGAAACAAAATGGGAACTGAGGCAGGAGCGGGGGACGAAGCAGGGGCAAAGCAGGGACGTGCCAACCCCCAGCCGGCCCGAGCCGCTGCCCGGGAGGGGCAGGCAGAGGGTCCCTGGAGGATGGGGCACCCGGGCCTGCCCCTTACCCACCCCTGGCTGGTTTGGGTCACGGTGCGCTGCTCACCAAAACCATCCAAAGTGACTCACATCCACCCAAGGCTGTCCCACACCCACGGAGCAGCCGACACCCATCGCCCAGACCTGCCCGGGGCAAACGTGCAGCCGCTGCCCCCAAACACCCCCCACCCCTCTCTTACCAAACTTCACCTCCCTGGGCACGAAGCCACCCCCGTGGCAGATGCCCCCTCGATGGCAGATGCCCCCCAAGAGCCAGCCCGGGCTGGGGTATGAGGCACTGGCACCCCTTTCCCCGCGCCCTCCTCTCTCTCCCGCAGCAGTAATTGCTGCTCTATTTATCCAAACTAGGAGGGGGTGCCAGAGAAAGACTTCGAAGAGTAATTTTCCGGGAATTCTCCTCGGTGTAATTGTCTTGATAATAAATCCAGACGCTTAGCCTGTGTATGAATTGCTTTTTACCATTTTCATTTATTATTGAACACAGTGGGGAGAGGGGGAAACGCAACAGGGCTCTTTCTTGTGAGAGAGAAGGGGTGAAGGGGCTGAGGAGACGATTTCTCTGCAGATCCGGGAAACCAGGATGTGTTTATCATCCTGCTCTCTGGTTTCTTGGGGTTGTTTTTTTTCTCCCCTTAATTCTTAACCCATCTGCCAGCCCCCCACTTTTTGGGGGAGGGTTATTGAAAATTAATTAAATAACCCGTTATCTAACACGTTAAATTAAGATCCACTCTTGGATTTAATGATGTCTCTGGAAGAATTGACAGAAATGTGAAGACAGACTGTCAATAGATTCCTTCCCCTGGTTACAGGGTATAAATGTGATTAAAACAGATCTCCGAGAAGGGTGTCCCACACCCAGGGACGCGTCGGGGCACTCGGGAGTCTCTGGAGATAAACATCTCCTGGAGTGGGCGCTGAGTGGGGAGACGGATGGCAGGACCGCGCTGCTGCATCCCGTGGAGGGTGGGAAACCGCCCTGAGACGTGATTTGGGGTGGAGGAAGACTCTGGAAATACCTTCCGCCCCTGGGGAAGGGAGGAACATCCCTCACTCGGTGTCCCCAGCACTCAGTGATCCAGCCCGACGTGCTGCTTCATCCTCAGCCCCCGGAGCATCCAGGACAGCCCGGTGCTGTGTGGATGGATGCAAAGCTCCTGTCCTGGCTCCAGCAGCGCAAACAGCAGCCGGCACGGTGACCACACACCCCCGGCTTGCTGCCTGAGCTCCCAGGTAAAGGTTACCTTAGCATCCAGGCTGGGAAAAAAATCAATGGCTGATACAGCCTGAGACTCAGGGAGACAACATACATCTATCACTTAGGGATTCGATGGGCTTAGAATAGTCTTGTCAACAAATGATTGTTTAAACAGAATATCTCAACTGTTTATGGCACCCTTAATCCATAGATCTGAGCACCACTGGAACACGTCGGGAGCGGGGATTGCGCTGTGGAAACCTCTGTCGTCAGGGCGGGAGCTGCAGAACACTTAAGCATGTGCTTAAGTCTCTTAGACTTCAAATTAATCATGTACTTAAGTGTTTTGCTCAACCAGGCCTGGCCTAAGAGCAGGGAAATACATGTCATTACGTTAATGGATGAAGTTTTTGTTTCCTGATCCTCGTTTGTGCAGGGCTGTGGACACACGTGTGCTCTGCACACTCAGGCTGATTTAGCCAGCGGTGTGCAAATAGAGCCAGTGCCACCCGGGCTTGGAGGTTATTCCAGAGCTCTTCCTTCTCCCCTGGGCACTGGAGTCCTTGACGTGGCATTTCAGGGAGGCCTCGGGACAGTGGGATGGGTTGTGGTTGGTGAAACCCCCCCCGGGGGTTGTGGGTTAAATGATGGGGGGGGGGAAAGAGGAGAGCAGCAGATGGAGAGGGCTGCAAAAAAAAAAATAAATCAGAAGACAGGGAAGAGCAAAAAGAGGCTGGAAAAGGATCACAGCCCTGGAAAACCAGCCACGATATCCACAGGGACTGAGGAGGGAAGGGCCAGATTTCACCATCCTGAGACCTTCTGGTGGAGACCTGCAGCCCCCTCGAGCCCCCCACAGCATGAGGTGACAAACCCCCCCCGGAGCAGCCGAGGAGGGGCTGTGCCAGCCTGGAACACGATGGCTCCCCAGTCCCCACACGGGTGGCTTGGCTGTGACGTGGGGAGCTCAGGGAACTGCTGGAATCACCATCCCTGGAAGTGCTCAAAACCTCTGCAGATGTGCTCAGGGAAATGGTTTAGTGATGGACCCGGCAGTGCTGGGTTAATGGCTGGATTTGATGTTCTTAGAGGGTTTTTCTGACTTAAATGATTCCATGATTCCATGAAATCCCGACATTCCCGTCCCCTTCTTGCATCCATCACCTGGCTCTGAGGTCTCTGGGGCAGAGGAATCTCTTGTCATGGGCTCTGCCTTTCAACACTTGTCTCATGTTAATTATACAGCAAATTTAAGTGTGTTGGGAAGGCAAAGCTCCTGTTTCTTCCCTCAGATCAATGCAGCTTCCAGGGGAATTTGCAAAGAGCCTTTCAGGAGTTTGGAGGATTTGCAATGGGACAAGGGCTTTTGGAAAGAGGACTTGCAGGACAAACCCCACAATGTTTCTACTCAAAACGTAGAATGCATTTTCTTTTCTGAAAAACTAATGATCTCACATTGTCAAGGGATTCTTTCCTCATCTCCTCCAATTTACCTGCCCTCCTATTCCTTTCTCTCCACAACGTTCAGGAGATAATTATGGTACTACAGAATGATTTGGGTTGAAAGGGATCTTAAAACTCATCTTGTTCCACCCCCTGCCATGGGCAGGGACACCTTCCAGGACACCTTGGACACTTCCAGGGATGGGGCAGCCACAGCTGCTCTGAGAAACCTGTGCCAGGGCCTCCCCACCCTCCCAGCCAGGAATTCCTGCCCAATAGTCCATCTAACCCAACTCTCCTTTAACTTAAAGCCATTCCCTGTGTCCTGTCCCTCCAGCCCTTGTCCCCAGTCCCTCTCCAGCTCCCCTGGAGCCCCTTTAGGCTCTGCAAGGGGCTCCAAGGACTCCCTGGATCCTTCTCTTCTCCAGGTGAACACCCCCAGCTCCTAAATCCAAGTACCCTGAGAAGTCCTGCTGGGGGGAACTGGAGAAATTCCACCCCAAGTTCCCACATCATCCCCTTCCATGCCCAAACCTCAAACCCAGTAGCAACTTCCAGAGCCCACGGGGACCTTCACCACCCCCTCATGAAATCTGATGTGGTGTCAATGCTGGAAGTCTGGGAGAGGCTGGGCCAGGGATGTCGCTCATGAGACCAAACCCAGCCTCCATCGCCCTGGCATCCAGTGGGTGCTGGAGGCAGAGCTGTGTGGACTGGGAGAGAGCCAGGGAAAGGTGGTTGGGAGAGCCAGGGAGCATCTGCCATACCAGCATGTTGTGCCTTAGCACCAAACCTGCAGGTTTCAGTGGCACTGAGGACCAGGAATATTTCCCCCAGACGCTGCTCAACTCTCGGGGCCAGTGCAGAGCTTGTCAAATATCGAGCAGGGACGTCGATGTTGCAGCTCTAAGTGAAAGCAAAAATCAGTTAATGGTCTTCCCGAGCCGTGCTCTTGGCGTGGGGAGTCCTGGCAGAACCTGGGGCGGCTGATTCGCGAGGGGTTGATGTGCTGCTTAGGAAAGTGATGGTTCAGCAGCCGTCAACATGTGGGCAAAACAAAACACAGCCCCAAAAATCCCAGTGGGGAGAGGAAAAGCATTGCCCCGACTCAAGGAAGGGCTGCTGTTCATCAGAGCCTGGTTGAACTCCCCCTGGGAACTTGGAGAGGAGTTTTGGGACCTGAAAGGAGGAGGGTTCCTCCTTCTGTGAGGATTGAGGTGAGTTTTAATTTCTTTATTTAGGAAAAAAGCCCCAAAATTAAAAATAAAATTCCAAACCATGACAGACATTGTCCATCAAGGCAGAGGGTTCTGACAGGCTTTAGAGCTGCAGATAAATTTAAGTTTGGGCGGTTTTTCAAATTTCCTTTTAGTGTGAATTAATCATGATTTTAAAACCAAAATAAAATCACACAGAGATGGAATGGGGGAAATATTGTTTTGGAAATGCTGCAGCAGGAGAATCTGATGACTCCCACTCTTTCCCTGTGACCAATGGAATGTTTGAAATGCTCGTTTGGGGAAATAATTCCTTTGGATCAAGTGATGTCTTCTTGATTTTCAAAACTTTTGGATTTTTTTCCCCCCCCTGCTCTGTGGGGAAAGGCTTCAGATGCTCCCAGGGATGGACTCTCAAGTATCCAACCCTGCCCTCCAAGGTTTGTGTCCTGCCCTTCCTCCAAGTGAAAAAATGAGTGTAGGACAAGAAAATTCCAAAAAGTACCTGCAGAGGAGAAGAAAATCATAACAGCACAGGACAACCCTTCATGGCAAAAGATCTTCTTCCTTCCCACAGCCGGAATTCAGCCCTGCCTGGATTCTGTGTGTAACGGGTGAGTAACTGCCCCTGCCTTGGGCTGAGTTATGTGCAGCCCTCCTACCTGAGATGAAACCATTGGCATTTTTAATCTGCATTAAGAGAACAACGTGTCTTTAAGTGTGATAATATATCTGTAAAATAGGATACTGATATATCTTTAAAATAGGATAATCATTCACGTGTCCTCTGATGCTTCTTCCTTGGGCTGAAGGTCAGAGGAGGGTCCTTAAACCTGCCCAGAGTGTCCAGGGGGGGGCGGATCAAACACAACCAAGGCTGGTTTTGTGTCTCATTGCAAACAAGAGTCTGCTCAGAGGTGATGCAGGTCCTTCTTGAATCACCTTTCCACCTTCTAAACACATCTTGACCCTGAACTGTTATTCTGGAGAGTTCAGAGCTGTGTGTTGGACCCAAAAATTAACCAAAGAGGTGACCCCGAGAGCCCCTGGCTTGGTGATAAATACGGACACACAGAGTGGGGGACCCTGAGATGAGCGGGATACCAACGGGATGAGGGTTGAGATCAGAGGTCAGCACCAGGCCCGTGTTTTCTGCCTGGGAAACATCTCCAGGTGTGAGTTACCTCTTCTGGGAGCTGCTAAAAGTGACAGGATTTAACGACCCTGGAGAAACGTGGCTTTTCCTGGATTTTGAGGGAGTCTGTCTGCACTTGAGGGAACAAAACCACCTCACACGGGGAATCATCCAGTATTGACCAATCAAACGCCCAGTATTGACCCTTCTGACCTTTGGGGGTGTGGGATGTTCAGAAATTAAGGGTTGTAAAGCCCCTGTGTGAAGCCTTTGGGCTGTAGGCACAACATCCTCTAGGGACTGTAACAAAAACACCGTTGGAAGACCCAGAGGAGACGCCTGGAGCCACAATGGGACGGACTGAGAGCAGCATCAATACCTGCACAGCAAATACTCCACGGCACCTGGGGAACAACCACCTGACCTGCAGCTGATGGGACAGAAGCAGAGCCTGGGCCCCACTTTTGGGATGTTGGAAGATGATGTTGTTGGAGAGGCCACGGGAGCCAGAGCTCGGAGCCTTGCGTGGCAACGAGGGCTTCCTAATGAACAGCTCCTTGGGAGGAGGGATGGACCTTGTCTACACACAAAATTGCAAGCCAAAATTGGTCTTGGTAGACACTCTTAAATCATTTTAAAGCAGGTTGGTATTGGTTTGTATAATTCGATTCCTTTACCAAAGCGAAGCGAAATCGATGCAAATGGGGTTTCCATTGATCCCGGTACATCCGCACAAAGGTTTTGCCCCAGTTTAATGAAATCAGTTTCAAAAGACACCTTTAGCTAACCTGGCAGAACTTCTGTGCCCAGCCAAGGCGAGGGAGAGAGGGAGAAGGGAGGAGAGGAGGTGTTGATGAGGTGCATGTGCCGGCAGAGGAGCCCCCGCCGGAGAGGCTGCGGTGGCCGAGGTGATAAGGGACGGGTCAATAGAGTTTTCTCAAAGATATTTTTTTTTTTTTTTTAAAGAAAGGTTAAATGTGAGGTGATATCGATTTCCCTTTTCTCCCCGTCCCTCCTCTCGCCACCCCCTCAGCCCCTTCCCCTCCTCCCTGCCCTTTCCCCACCCAGAGCCATCCTTGGAGGAGGAATCGCAGCCCAAAGTGGCCAAGTGACCAGGGAGGACCACGCGGCGCTGGCCAATGGCCATCCCAAGGAGCCCCCGTTGCTTAGCAACCCGCTGTGGAGAGAGGCAGGGAGCGCAAAAAGATGGATTTTCAGATTGCAGCAGCCAAGCAGATCAATTCTGCAACATGGGCTACAGTGGCCAAGCGGAATCTCTCTTGCTCCCAGCAGGTATTGATCCAGCCATGCTATAGGCATTGAATGAGCTCTAATAAGTCCTGAGTAAACAGGAACAAGGACTTAAGTGATAGCCCAGCAGTCAAACATCAACTCCCTTTGTCTTCTTCTTCCTCTTCTTCTTCTTCTTCTTCCTTTTTTTTTTTTTTTTTAATTGCTGAAGGGTTTGCAAGAAAAGGACAATAAAGTTTATTGATGGAAAAATAGAGTCAGAGTATCACTCCATTCGTAGCCCAGGAGGGTTTGGAGAGGGAAAAGTGCCTGTCTCAGAAATGTAGGTTGGCTCTGGACACACGCGGTGAATGTGGCTTCCAGGTGCCCTGAGCTCCCCTGGGCACCTCCAGGACTCAGTGACAAGGTCCTTCAAAGTGTTCATAGAATTCCAGAGTGGTTTGGGTGGGAATGGCCCTTAAAGGTCATCTCATCCCCCCCTGCCATGGGCAGGGACACCTTTCATGAGGTCAAGTCGCTCCAAGCCCCGTCCAACCTGACCTTGGACACTTCCAGGGATGGGGCATGGAAGTCATCATGGAAAACAGGGAGTTCTGCCAGGAACAGGCTCCTGAGGGGCTGGACATGTCCAGAGCTGCCTGTTTGAAGCAGACATTGAGGTGAACACCTTCAGGAGTTTGGACTCCTCCAGATCTCCACGGAGGAAAGGCGAGATTGAATCTCCTGGCAGGGAAATGTAACCCAGGCCAAGCTTCAGGAAGGGGCTGGGAGCAGTGGAATGACCCCTCTGGTCCAGGCCAAGCTTCAGGAAGGGGCTGGGAGCAGTGGAATGACCCCTCTGGTGATGGCAGGGCAGGCAGCAGAGTGGGGTCTGAAGGCTGCAGGGCCTCAAGGACGTGTCCAGAGCTGCAGGATGGCAGGGAAGAGGAAAGGACAGAGTTGACTTTGGCTGTGAGAGCAGCTTTGTTTGGTGTAGGGAGATGCCAAGCTTGAGAGCAGAACTAGGCAAGGGGGAGTCTGGACTGATCCAGGACTCTGAAAAAAAGGGACACAGAACAGCGTCTGAGGGGACATAACCAAGCTTGATGGACCTGCTTTTGTGGGAAGTGTGTGGCTGACACCAGGGA
Source organism: Pitta sordida (assembly GCA_013390025.1). Lineage (NCBI taxonomy): Eukaryota > Metazoa > Chordata > Aves > Passeriformes > Pittidae > Pitta > Pitta sordida. The sequence goes on from WEKX01004759.1 coordinate 16,576, forward strand.
AGAGCCCAAATAAGCTCAACTGTCAAAATCTTGACTTGGCAGCTCCCAGACACTCATCTGAGGCCAGGTTTGAGCAAACCTCTCCAAGTTTGGCCTTTTCCAGTTGTCCTTTACCCAGGGCATTGCAGCCCAAGGGCCTGGAAAAGAAACAATTCATGGCCATTGCAAAACCTGCTGCAGTGTCCCTGTCCCTGCCCCTGTCCCTGTCCATGTCCCTGCCCCTGTCCTTGTTCCCTGTCCATGTCCCTGTCCTTGTCTCTGTCACTGTCCCTGCCCGTGTCCCTTTCCCTGTCCCTGTCTGTGTCCCTGACTCCTGTCCCCTGTCCCTGTCCCTGCCCCTGTCCCTGTCCATGTCCCTGCCCCTGTCCTTGTTCCCCGTCCCCCTCCCTGTCCCTGTCCCTGTCTGTGTCCCTATCCCTTTCCCTTTCCCTGTCCCCTGTCCCTGTCCTCTTTCTCTGTCCCCTGTCCCCTGTCCCTTGTCCCTGCCCCTGTCCATGTCCCTGTCCCTGTCCCTGCCCCTGCCCCTTTCCCTGTCCCTGTCCCTGTCCCCTGTCCCCTGTCTCTGTCCCTGTCCATGTCCCTGCCCCTGTCCTTGTTCCCCGTCCCTTTCCCTGTCCCTTTCCCTGTCCCTGTCCCCTCTCCACTCCATGGTCCATCCCTGTGCCTCCTCCTGCAGTGTCTCCATCCCCTTTTCCTTCCCCAGTCTTCACCTCCCTGCAGTGAGGAGCCCCACGGGCTCAGGCCCCTCCAGCTATGTCTCAGCTTTATCCATTCTCTCCTCAATTTCTTAAATATCCTCCTGAATTCCCACCTTTACCACGAACAGCACAGCAAAGCCTCCAGCCCCTGCTGCCACCCAGCTGAGGAGCTCCTGCTGCCGACACAGGAGGGACAAGGATCCCACCCAAAGGGCTGGATCCGACTCTCGTTGCATCTCTGGCAACTCCCAAGTGACACCAATTAAATACCTGGAGCTGCTCCAGGTTTGTGCCGAGATCACAGGCCAGCTCTGTCTCCAGCGATTAAGGGGCTGAGGAAATGAGAGCTCTCTGCTTCTCCCAGCCCACATTTCAGCAGCTTCATCATAACAGGGTTGATAATTAATTGATCTGATATTAAGGCGGTGCCTCCCGCTCCTGCCCGAGCTCCTGGCTGCGGTTTGACACCGGTTAAATAAGTGAGTCTCGGAATCTTCGACATGATCCAGGGTGAGAGGGGGCAAAAGGGAGTCTCAGGAACCTCCGTGGAGCTGCACGAGCGCGTGGGTGCCTGTGTCTGTTTGTGAGCACTCACAGGTTTGTCTGCACCACTCTGGAGGTGGGAGAAGGAGAAAACAGACAAACCACTTGCCCATCCCTGAAGATATTTGCCATTTTCCAAGGCGAGAGAAGATTTAGTCTCTTTTTCTGCATTTCAAAGTAATATCAGAAGGGCTTGAAGCTTAATCTTCCTTACCCAGGAGGCTGCAGGAATCAGGCAAAAGGAGGAGAAAAATCGAATCGATACAGCAGTATGAATTTATTCCCAGGGGGGTCCCAGGCACCAATATTTTCTCTCCACTCCATTAAAGAGATAGCACCAGCCTGAGGAGTTCAGTGCAGGAGCTGTGCCAGGGCAGTGGGTACAGTGACATTGGGGATAAATATCACAGGAGATGAAATGGCATCACCTGGAGGGCTGGAAGGAAAAATCCTGACTGCAGCAAATGGCTTCTTTCATTTGCCGGTGGCTTCCTGCATCCCTTGGCTCTGGGTGACACTGGGGACCTGGGACACAGGGAGAGGGACGGGGATGCTGCAGGGGATTGGTGCTGGGATGTTGAGCAGGTGCCAGGGCTGCTGAGCTGGAGATCAGTATTGATAAGGTTGGAAAAGACCTTGAAGATCATCTAGTCCAACCTATAATCCAACTAAATCCTGACATCTAAATCATGACACTCACCTCATCCAGTCTACCCTTGAACACCTCCAGGGACGGCGACTCAACCACCTCCATGGGCAAAGCATTCCAATGCTGGATCACTCTTTCCATGAAAAAACTTTCCTAATGTCAAGTCTAAACCTCCACTGATGGAGTTTAAGCCCATGATCACTGGTTCTACCTCCAATGGGCAGAGAGAAAAGACCAACCCCAGCCTGACTACAACCCCCTTTAGATAGTTACAGACAGTGCTAATGTCACCCCTGAGCCTCCTCTTCTCCAGGCCAAACAGGCCCAGATGTGGCAGGACCAGAAGAGAGTCACAGAATCATCAAAGTTGGAAAAGACTTCCAAGATCAAGTGCAGCCACTAACCCAGCGCTGCCAGGTCCACTGAGGTGCCCTTCACCTGACCAGGGTGTTCCTTGGCTGAGCCTCAGCTCCGTGGCAGGGGATCATCAGCTCCCAAAGGGACTCATCCTAACCATGGATCCAGGGAAGTGCAGAGTTCTGGGCAGCCCCTGCTCAAGTTTAGCATTAAACCCTTCACCCTGAAGAGCCCACCCTGGGGAGGAGCCCACTGGTGACCCCCCCAGCATCCAAGGCTGAGCACAGCCAAGCACGGGGGTCTCCAGGTGCTCAGGTTCTGCCCACCAGAGCCACAGCCCTGGGCCTGTGACCAGACATTCCAGCAGAGGGAACACCCCCAGACGACCTGGAGCTTCCCCTCGTCACCCACCACCAACAGCACAAAGCCTCTGGTGCGCCCTGGGATGTGGGTGTCCTCTCCTGGCACAAGCAGGGTGGGCTCTATGTGTGGTTAGTGCAGAAGATGATCCAGCAGGGTGGTCCCAGCTCCCACTTTGCTCCTTTGCCACAGGTTATTGCCCTTTGACAACTCTGTGGAGAGATGCCAACTCTCCAGGGCCATCCCAGCCCCTGTCGGTGGCTGTTTTGCCGTGGGATTCTCCTCCCTGAGCTGCAGCTTCGGCCAAGGTTTCCTGAGAAGCAAGAAAGCACCAAGGACAGATGATGAAACTCACCTTCCTGCCCAGGAAAAACTCCTTGGCAGCCACAGGAGAGGGATGCATCCTTCCCTCCCTGATGCTAAAGGTGAGCCAGGACCTGGCAGTGGTTTGATACTGGCAGAGGGCAGGGTTAGGTGGGATATTGGGAAGGAATTGTTCCCTGTGAGGGTGGGCAGGCCCTGGCACAGGTTTCCCAGAGCAGCTGTGGCTGCCCCATCCCTGGAAGTGTCCAAGGCCAGGTTGGAGCAGCCTGGGACAGTGGGAGGTGTCCCTGCCCATGGCAGGGGGTGAGACAAGAACTTTCCCTTCCAACCCAAATCCATGAATGTGATTCTATGATCTCCCTTTTCACACTGGAATCAAAAATCCTCCTTTTCACTTATTGCACCCAAAGCTCAGGCTCTTCCTTCACAACTCACACTTAGAGCATCTTCAGGAGCCGCATTAAACCACGTTAATTCCACTGGGGCACCAAACTGGGCACAGCCAGGGGAGCTGCAGGTCGGGGCTCAGTGGCCTTTGGTGATTTCCAGGGCTGGCAGCAGGGCTGGGGCTGGGACAGGCAGCTCAGGGGGTATTTATGGCTCTTGCTGCAGAGCTCTAACCAGAGCTATCAGCTTCCCACCACAATGCGCCCAATCGTTTGAAATTTAAAACAAAATGTAAAACAAGGAATAATGGTAACAAAAAAGGCTTAATTAATTGAAGTAAATTGCATCACAATAGTGATTTCTCAGTAACATGGCTAAGTGCCCCATTATTCTGATTTCCCTCAGTATTCATGGATACTGAATAAATCACAGGCCCTGCACTTCCAGCCTCTCTGCAGAGGGGCAGGGGGACGGAGGTCCTGCCATCTCCTCCTCTGCCCATTGATATCCCAGCACTTCCCAAGTGCCTTAAATGGCAGCCAGAAAAATGACCATTAAAAGAAATTAATTGTCCACCAGGTTTGTTGGGGTTTTTTTTGGTTTTCCTTTTCATCCTTTTTTTAACCTTCGCAAAAAACTTCCCCTGGAGATTCACCAGGAAGGTTTTTCCTGGCTTGTTTCCCCCTCGGTGCTGCCCTGGTCTGATTATCAATATCCCATTACTGCCAGTTTATTTGAAATAATTTCTTTTCCCACTGCTTGGCTCCAGCAGTGATGGGTTTGGCTCAGCTCAGCTCCACAGCCCCGTGGTTGGCAGTTCCATGGGCATCTTTGGCAGGGACAGGTGAGCTGGCACCTGGGGACTGAGAACACGGGGAGGGCTGGGGATGGCAGGAGGGTGGAGGAGCAGCATTTGCTCATGCCCGGATCCGTGTTCACCCACAGCAGATCCAGCTTTGGGGGCAGCCTGGAAGTGCCAGCCTGGAGCAGCTCTGAGCTGGATTCCAGCAGGACCAGGGAAGTTGTTCTCCCCCTGTACCCAGCACTGGTCAGACACATCTCGAGTGCTGTGTCCAGTTCTGGGCTCCTCAGTTTAAGAGGGATGTTGAGATCCTTGAGCGTGTCCAGAGAAGGGCGACAAGGATGGTGAAGGGGCTGGAACACAAGCCCTATGAGGAGCGACTGAGAGAGCTGGGGGTGTTCAGTCTGGAGAAGAGGAGGCTGAGGGGAGACCTTATCGCTCTCTACAACCACCTGAAAGGAGCTGTAGCCAGGTGGGGGTCGGTCTCTTCTCCCTAGCTACNTCTGATGGGTGGTTTGATGGGATGCGGGGTAGGAAGGATGTCCCTAAAGCCAAGGGGAGGAGGAGAACATTGCGGCCCAGCCCTGCAGGCACAACTCCTGGAGAAGGGTCCTGCACCCCGACATCCCCAGCGTGGATCCATCGGGTCACCAGCAGTGGCTTTGTTCTCCTGCCCTTGCTAATCAGGCCGGGCTGGGAAGAGCTGCTGGATGTACCAAACGCGAGCAGCCCGGAGGCATCTCCTCCAGGAGCCTAATGATGGAAAAACACCTTTGAGGTGCTGCAGCCCCGTCCCTCCTCCCCGCCGGAGCGGGGCTTGGTACGGCCAGCATCGATCTCATGGCAGGTCAATGGGAATCAGCAGCAGGGGGGCTCGGGGGGTGCGGGGGCAGCGCAGACCCTGCGACAAAGAGGCTTCGTCAGCCCGCGGCTCAGAGGGATCCCACTGCGGGATCCGCTCCCAGGATCTCGGCGCTGTCCCCAGCTGCTGTGTGGCACCGGGGGCCCCGGCAGCTGTGTCCCCTCTGTCACCTGGCGGTGCCTCTGTCCCCTCTGTTCCACAGCCGGAGCCGCGGGGTTATCGCTCGGCACGGCGGCTTTTCCTTCTCTCTTCCTCTCCAAAGCGCTGCCCCCTCTCTCCTCTCGAGCATCTCTCCGGTCCCCGTCCCCAAACCCCACCCAGGGCCAGCCCAGCCATCTCACTGCGGCGCAATTCCTATGGAGTGGCCGCTCCTGCGAGGGGCCCGGCAATCAATTAATCAATGGCAATCAAGATCCCAAGGTGCAATCATAATTAATGTTCATCCCTGATTGATCATGTCACGGTTTCGCCGTGTTCATGTGAGCGGGGATGGTAACACTGACTGTTTAATGGCGCTTGTGCAGATCCCTTCCCCTTCCCAGCCCTCCCCAGGGCCTCCCCTCTCCTGCAGAGGGGACAGAGGTGACATCCCAGGAGACCCAAGGAGCCATCTGGGGAGAGGGACAGTGCGGTGGGGCCTCGGGGGGGGTGTCACAGGGTGTTTGTGCACAGGGTGAGTGACAGTGGTGCTCTGGGGGGCACCCTTGCCATGGTGGAGGGCACCAGGATGAAGCCCATGGTGTGGGTGTCACCACAGGCAGCACTGGGGGCTGCGTGGAGCCCCTTCCCCAACTCCTCATTCCCAGCTCCCAGAAGTGCCAGCCCAACTCACCGGAGCTGGCTGGGAGCCCTCTGAATGTCACAAACACACTGTAACTAGGCTCGGATCAATCCATCAATGCACAGCAGTGGTTAAATAGTGCTGTGCTCACCTCCCTCCAATTAAACTATCATTTCTGATAGATCCCTTTTTGCCTCTGTCTCCCCGCCGGGCTGCTCTGGCCGAGGGTGATGATGGTGATGGCCACGGCACAGAGGGTGCTCCCTCCTCCTGCCGCAGCCACATCCACCCTGGCCACGGGCACGGTGCTCCGGAGTGACACAGAGGTTTCTTGGAAGCCCAGGAGAGGACGAGCCTCAGGGACCACCAGTAACTTCATTCTGAGGTGCAGACGGAGCAGTGGGAAGCTGGTGGAGGGGTGGGAAGCTGGTGGAACATTGGGAAGATGGTGGAGCACTGGGAAGTTGGTGGAGCAGTGGGAAGCTGGTGGAGCAGTGGGAAGTTGGTGGAGCAGTGGGAAGCTGGTGGAACATTGGGAAGCTGGTGGATTGGTGGGAAGCTGCTGGAGCACTGGGAAGCTGGCGGAGCACTGGGAAGCTGGTGGAGCACTGGGAAGCTGGTGGCTGCAGTGATGGCACAGTTCTCCTGTGTCTCGTGGCTGTGCTGCTCCACGATCCCTGCCCACGGCTGCAGCAGCACCAGCCCCACTCCCTGAGCTGCTGGATGCTGCTCTGCTTGGCCATCAGGGCCCCCACACCAGAGCTGGCACTGGCTCCAGTCCCTGACCCCCTCTGCGGGTCACAGCTGCACCCTCAGCACCCTCTGGAATCACTGAGGAAATGTTCCTGGGGCTCAGTTCAGTCCCTCCAGTCCCACTGGGAATTCAGGGTACGGCTCAGCCCCATCCAACCCCCCCCGAAAGCTCAGAGCCCTCCCCTGGCACACAGAGCTTTGTCTGTAGCCTGGCACTAACAGCTTGGATGCCAAAATTCCTGCCCCTTTCCCCTCTCTGGTGGGCCGTAGGGGGGTGCCTGGCTCGGGGGGGTGTCCAGGGGCCATTCCAAAGGCTGCAGGAAGTTGGGGAGCACCCAGGGAGCGCAGCAGCAGCAGGGCCTGGCGGGAACCCACGAAGCAGAGCCGGGCATTGATTTCCCATTGATCCCATGCAACCACATTCTGCAGTGGCTGCTGTCCTACATTTCAATCCCACACCTTCGCCTCTGACTTTAATGGGCTTCATCACAGCCCAAAGCTTTATTTAACCAGGAGGGGAGGGAACTGCAGGCAGCTGCCAGAAATCAGAGCAACCAGGCCCCCGGGGTGTGCCCTGGCACGGCTGGATCCTCTGGATCCCTCCCAGCTGCAGGGAGCCCTGGACAGGCTCCCTGGGGATTTGTGGGGGGGGATGTGGGTGCACCCACACCACCCCAAGGAGAGGCTGCTCCAGGTGTCAGTGACAGCACCCGGCTCTTCCCCCTCGAGGTGTCTCTCCACCCCATCCCTGCTGTACCTGCACGATCCCATCTCCCGAACAAAGGGCTCCAACCGCTGCCGGAAGGGCAAAATGCAGCTCCGCCTCACAATCTGCATAATTCTGTGTGTGGAAGCTCCGCGCACCCACCCGCCCCCAGATGTGAGGCTGCAGACGACACGTCCACCCCCTGGACAGCGGAGGAGATGAATATGGAGGAGGTGGATCCGGTTAGGGATGCCTGCGCCTTCCATGGGCGTTCCTCCTGCATCCATCAACGCAGGTCGATGCCACAGTGATCCGGGATGTTGGGATCCAGCTCCTGGGAGAGAGTGCAGAGAGAGCAGGGAAATACAGAGAGAAACATCTGGGCATGGGGTCACCCCTGGGAGCGGGGATGGGCAGCCAAACCCTCCTGGACAAGAATCCTGAGGGATGGGAGGAGGAATCAATGGCCAGGAGGGACAGTGGGTGTTCAGGGTCTGCTCAGGCAGAGGCAGGACAGTGTCCTTACCATTCCTCCTACTCCTTCTTTTCCAGGTTTTCCTGGACTGGGTGGGTGACAGGCACTGACACACCATTTCCAACTGATGACTTCTCACGGAATTATTCCAGCCACCCAAAAATGTCTCCCCAGAGACTGCCAGTAACTCAGCCGGGAGCAGGAAGAGATGCAGGACATGAGAGCAGGAGGGATGGAGGAACTGGGAACAGGAGGGACAGAAGAACTGGGGGCAGGGGGATGAAAGAACTGGGAACAGGAAGAATGGAAGAACTGGGAGCAGGTGGGATGAAAGAACTGGGAGCAAGAGGAATGGAGGAACTGGGAGCAGGAGTTCTGGAAGAACTGCAGGGAAGAACTGAGAACAGGAGGGATGGAGGAAATGGGAGCAGGAGGGATGGAGGAACTGGGTGCAGGTGGGATGGAGGACTTGGGAGGAGGAAGAGGTGGAGGACTCGAGATGAGGAGGAATGGAGGACATGGGCACTGGGAAGTACCCGAGAACATCAGGCTTTCCCTGTGGCTGCTGGCTCAGAGCTCATCTCCAGTCTCATCTCAAGAAGCTTTTCAGTGCTAATTTCAATGGGAGAAGCTTGAAGCCCATGCCAGCCCCTTCCAAAGAGCCCCCACTGCCATCCCATCCTCCCTCTGCTCCAAGGCAGCTCAGAGGCTCTGGGGGAACCTCCCAGCAGAGCCAGCTCAGCATCTCCCAGCCCACACTCCTGCCTCTCCCTGGGGCGGAATATGGATGCTGTGTTTGTTTTTGATTTGCGCCAAGCCGAAAAAGAAATACATTTTCTTCAATTATTAATCAGCGAGGTGTGAGAGGGGGACACGAGCTGGAAATTAACTCCGTGACCTTTGCGGGCGGGTTTTTACCTCCCTCCATTTCTGTGCCTGGAGCATTTTACCAATTGTCTCAGCAGAAACGGGGCTGCTCCTGTGAACAAACTCCCTGCAGAGGTCCCCAGGGCTGCTGAGAGGGTGTGGATGGTGCAGGGAGCCCAGCCCAGGCTGTTGGGGCACCCAAAGCCATCCTGGCCACGGGGGGGTGTGTTCACACATCCCATGTGTACATGGTCTGAGCCCAAAGAGTGTTTCTGGTGTTGATCCACCATCCCTGATCTGCTCTGCCTCAGTTCCTCTGGGTACCTGACTGTCCCTTGGTCACAGAAAATCACGGAATCACTAAGCTTGGGAGAGTTCTCCCTGGTGGAGTCCAGCCTGTGCCTGATCCCCACCTTGTCCCCCAACCCAGAGCACTGAGTGCCACATCCAGTCTTTCCTTGGACACCTCCAGGGATGGGGACTCCAAACCTCCCTGGGTGATCCCCTTCCAATGCCTGATCACCCTTTCCATGAAGAAATTCTTCCTGAAGTCCAACCTGAACCTCCTCTGGTGCTGCTTACAATTGTTTCCTCTTGTCCTGCCCCTTGTTCCCTGGGAGCAGAGCCTGATCCTCCCTGACTCCCGTCTCCTGTCAGGGAGTTGAAGGTGCCCCCTGAGCCTCCTTCTCTCCAGGCTGAGCCCCCCCAGCTCCCTCAGCTGCTCCAGACCCTTCCCCAGCTCCGTTCCCTTCTCTGGACACTCTCCAGTCCCTCAATGTCTTTGTTGCAGTGAGGGGCCCAGGACTGGACACAGCACTTGAGCTGTGCCCACCCCAGTGCCCAGCACAGGGTACAGTCACCTCCCTGGCCCTGCTGCCACACAGGTTTTGACACAAGCCAGGTGCCACTGGCTTTCTTGCCCACGTGGCCCTGCCATGTACAGGACCTTGGGCAGGATAGGACACCCCAGCCCCATCTGTGACTGTCCTACCGAGAGACAGGAGCAGCATGAGGTGTCCCACAGCTCCCCACGCTCCTTTAGATGCCACCAGTGGTTTCCAAGCCAGAACAGAGACCACATCTACCTCTCCCTCCTTCGGCTCCTGCCTCCTGCTCTTGGCATTGGACACACACCCAGTTCCAGACATCTGAGGAGGCTTTGGCGAGAAGGCAGCTGGGCAGGAGAGAGGAGGAATTTTGGCCTGCCCCTCCACCCTGCTGCCCCCAAAACACCCCCAAGCCAACACACAAGGCCAGAGCTCAAAGCAGAAGGTCGCAGAGGCCCCGAGGCCAACAGCAGAGCTCCAAGTTGGCCTTGGGAAGTTGGAGCATCTCCGGCGCAGGCGCGTTGCCGGCTCCCTGCCCCCTCCTGTTCTCCCTCTCTCCCTCCCTCCCCGAAAGCAGCACTGCGGCAGCAGCACCAGCAAACTGATCAAGGCGCAGGGACTGATCAATAGGAGTATTGAGCACTTTTCAAGGTACGGTGATTTTTGCGGATTCAGTGGTAACCTCACGCCAGAGCCCCGAGCTCCCTCCTCTCCCCCAGCACCCCCAACACCAGCTGTGCCACCCCTTGCCAGCTCACGTCCCTCTGGGCTGGCAGGGAGGCTCAGCCCGTTCCCAGGAGGAAGCAGAGACTTCACAGGCTTGAGTCACTGGTGGCAGTTTGGGCTGAAGGGACAGTGAGGAACTGCCAGCTCCCAGGGGCATCTTTTAACAGTGGGTTCATTCCACAGCCTTGGGGACCACCTTGTTCTGGGGCAACTCATGGTGTTTAGAGACTCTTGGAGAGGTGCCTTCAAGCTGTGAGATTCCCAGGGATGGAGATGGATTAGCTGGGGACTTTGTGATGGAGGAGGAAGAAGGCTGAGGAGAACCACCTCAGGTTTTCCTTGGCCAGCAAGGGAGGGGGGGTTCTCTCCCTTGTCCCCCTCAGGTGAGACCCCCTCTGCAGAGCTGCTCCAGATCTGGAGAACAGCAACAGAAAGATGTGGAGCTGTTGGAGTGAGTCCANCAATGATCCTTGTGGGTCCCTTCCAACCCAGAATATTCTGTGATCTGTGATTTGAGTTTTAAGGTCCCTTTCAACCCAAACCATCCCATGATCCCGTGGTAACTCTCACAGAATCAGCTCCTGGGGCCCAATTGAAGACAACAGTGGGAGGGGAGGGGGAGCCCTTCAGCAGCTTCTCCTTGCTGAGGATGCTTGGATGGAAAGGGCAGGACGAGCAAGGCCCTACCCCACACTCCAGGGCACGGCAGGAGATGCCTCCAGAACCCTGACTGGGTGTTCCTGGGATGCAGCTCCTGGCTCCAGGTCTGCCCAAGGCCTGGCTCTGCACCGCCCGCGCTGAGGATTTGATGGAGAAGGATTGTCACGTTTAGCATTCCCAGCTTGCTGACAGCCACGAGGGGAGGGATCGGGGAGGGAGATAGCCCGGAGAGGCTGATAAGGTGCTGGGAAAGATAACACAGGAATTGAACAGAACTTCACGTGAAGAGCTGCTGCTTTAAACGTGCCCCGACCCCTTCGCTGCCGCGGCACGGACGGATCTCACCCCTCGAGAGGCAAAAATAGCACATTTAATGAAGCTGGGAAAACGTCAATTGCATTTGGTTGGAAATGCAGAGACCTCATTTCCAAGTGAAAATGTGACTTTGGAATAGGTATGAAAGCTCCACACGTTGATCTGCAAAATGGGTTTGGAGCAAGAAAAACGGCCGAAACCAAACAAAAAGTGTTGTTCCACACCCCCAGGTTTGAGCTTTATCACTCTCAGACAGTTCAGGCGTTCAGGTTTTGGTCACCTAGGAAAAAAAAAATAGTGTATTTTAACCCTGCTGAATTTTTAATAGAAATTCCCCATCTAAACAGAGTTCTGCTCCAAAATTGTTGGCATTTGGAAATAAATGATGGAAAGGATGGGAGACTGTCCAGAGCTGCAAATGCATTTGGAGGGGAAGGGATGGACCATTTGCCTCTCTGATGCTGCCTTTGATTTAGGATCCGTCTCTGGAGAGGAAGGAAATGTCTTTGCTCACTTTATCCTGGAGGGAAGGATGTGTCCTGGCCCCCATCCCAATGCCACTCCAGGAGGATGGTGCTGGTATGGATTTTCGAGGGAGGAGAGCGGTGGGGAGGGCGGGGAACGCTCCCTGATGCCATCTCATTTCACTCAGCAGCTCTGTGCTCACCAACAGCCCCATCCGTCACGCTCCTCGTTAGGGAAAATCTATTGTAAAAATCTCTAATTTTTATTTTAAAGCCTAATAGAGCCCGGTGGTAATTTTCACTTTAAATAACGATTACACACTCTGAAGTACAAGGTGTGCCTGGGCGCTGGCCCCAGTGCCCCTGGCTACTCCCTTCCCTCCAGGCAGGAGCCAAGAGACGCTGCTCGGGCTTCCCAAAGTACAATTCCCCCTGGCACCTGTTGTGTCAGCCCTTTTTACACTTAGCAGGAAGGGTTTGGGGGCAAACTTTGAGTTTGGAAGTGCTGATGCAGCTCTTGGGCAGAGAGGGTGACACGAGCTCCACCACTGCTGGCAAAGAGCATCTCTGGTGAGGGAATGTGGCACCTCCCAGGCACAGCTGAGGGGTTTCCTTAGAGAAATAAAAGGTGCAGGATGAAAGGGGCTCAGCCCCTGAGGTTTCTGATCCCACTTCTCATCCCCTCTGCTCTCCACTTGTCCCTGCCCTTGTCACATCCCGTCTCCCTGACCCCAAAAGGTGCCCCAGGAGTCACTGCTGGGCACCTGGAGGAGCCAGGTTGGCTCCACTGAACGTTCTGTCCCTGGAAAAGGCCTCTGCTAAAGCGTGGGGTTTTCCCATGGGAGCTGCCAGGATGGTCCTCAGGGGGATTGTCTTGCTGTGCCAGAGGGTTTGCAGTGTCAGGGAGAGCATCCAGCCCCAGGCGAGCTCTGCTGGGGAATCCGCTGCTTTGCTGCAGGACTGGAAGGTCACCTGGAGTCGGAGCAGAGCACTCAGGGAGTGGGGGGAGAGGGCAGCTATCGGGTACCCACAGGGTGCTCAAGGAGCTGGGACAGCAGTGGGGATTTCTGCAGGGCTGGAACCCCTCCTGGAGCACAGGAGAGGCTCTGGAGCCTTCCCTCCTCCTCCTCCTCCTCCTCTGTTTGTATCCACTGAGCTGCTCTCCAGCTGTCAGCTCCATCCAGCCACCAATTCCATCCAGGAATATACCACAGCCAGCCATCATCTCCATGCAGCCACCAGCTCAATCCAGGCATCAGCTCTATCCATCCCTCAAATCCATCCAGCCCTCAAAGCCATCCAGCATCCCAGTTCCATCCAGCCTCCAGCCCTGAATTCCTTTAATTCCATCCAGCCACCAATTCCATCCAGCCACCAGCTCCATCCAGGAATCTGCTCCAGCCAGCGATCAGCTCAATCCAGCCACCAGCTCAATCCAGGCATCAGCTCTATCCATCCCTCAAATCCATCCAGCCCTCAAAGCCATCCAGCATCCCAGTTCCATCCAGCCCTCAATCCCACCAGCCCTTAATTCCATTCAGCCACCAGCTCAATCCAGCCACCAGGTCCATTCTGCCCTCAGATCCATTCAGCCCTGAATTCCATCCACCATCTCACCTCTATCCAGCCCTCAAACCCACCAGCCCTCAGCTCCATCCAGCCCTCAGCTCCATCCAGCCATCAGATCCATCCAGCCCTGAATTCCATCCAGCCCTCAAGCCCACCAGCCTTCAGCTCCATCCAGCTGCCAATTGCATCCAGCCATCAAATCCATTCATCCCTCAGCTCCATCCAGGCATCAGCTCCACCCAACCAGCAGCTCCAGCTGCTCTCCTGTGCGTCAACTCACGACACGAGGTCTCAGCCCAGCCAGCAGAGACAGATGCAGATCAACCCAGGCTGCAACACATTTCTGTGAGACAGGGTTAGGAACTCTCCACTGTCCCTGAACAACAGTGTTCTAATTAAACAGGAATACAGTAAGTTCAGAACAGCTGAAAATTAAACCTTTTTTTTTTTCCCCTTTCTGGAAGGCCTAGTTTCCAGTCAGACCAATTATTCAAAGTGTCTCACTACATGGCACAGATTCTACTGCCTTTCTGGAGGAAGAGGGGCACTCCTTGGCTTTGGGACAGGAGGAAGCCAACGCTGGAAATTGGTGGCCACAATGCAGAAGAACTTCATCTGCTGGGATTTGAACAGTTTCAGGCGGTTCCATTTCAGCTTTGGTGGGTTTTTAGGCTTTTTTTTTTTTGGCTTGAACCACTCAGAGCTCCCAGACAAACAAACCAACTCTACCCCCTCACCCCTGCACCCACCAAACCCTGTCCCTCCCCACCCACCGTGTCCCCCTTGGCTGGAACCCAGCGGCTGCGAGGGGAGGACCCGCAAACCCACCCAGGCAACAAACAGAGAAAGAGATGCAAGGATGGAAAATTCCCCTTCATAATTAATAAATGAAGAATATTGTTGTTAATCGATGTAGCTGTGAAGAGAGTATCGATCCCAGCCTCATGCTATTTTTTGTGCGGCTTAGATTTTTACACCTCATTTAGAGGCAGGTCTCTCTGGGGACCTCTTAACACCAAAAGATATTTTCAAGAGCCCAAAGTAGAAGGGAAGAATAGAGGGGAAAAAGATTAATTATTACCCGAGCTGGAGAATTATGTGCGTGTCCCATTGTGGCCAACTGCAGCACTGATTTGAATATTTGATTAATAGAGATTATGGCCGCAGTGGATAAGTTATCTCCACACTGGGTATTTAATAAGCAAGTGGGAGCCATTACAAACATTTTTAATATTAATCCCAGGGAATGATGCTGATGAAGGCAGTGGCTGTGCGAGGAGGATGCTCTGCTCTCATCTCATCCCATTCTTGGGTGGTTTAAATCTCCCCGTGCCCCGTTTTTCCCTTTCAAAAAACAAATCCAGAGTTGGGAGTTAAAGCACTGAACAAGGAGCTCTCGTTAGCACCAAACCTTTAATGAGTGGCCAAGGAGGTGGTTGGGAGGAGCAGCTCGAGGGGCTGCTGGGGGACTCTGCAAGGTCTTGGTGTGAGGGTGGATTTGCTCCAGCAGGGATTTCATTCCAGCTGCTCTGGGATGAAGCAGAGCAGGAGCCAAACCACGAGTGGTGAGGAGATGGGCACAGCCTTTGGTGCTCCTGAAGTGTTGAGAGCAGGTCAAGGAGCTCTGGAGAGCGGTGGCATTCCTGGGAACCCTGGCAAAGGCTCGATGGAAGGCAGCAGGACGTGGTGGGACGTGGGTCCCAGGATGGGCTCCTTCAGCAAACCACGCTGGGCATGTGCAGCCACCAGCCCTGGCACCAGGGAGTGGTTGGAAGGGGAGAACTGGTGTCCAGCCACCAGCCCTGGCACCAGGGAGTGGTTGGAAGGGGAGAACTGGTGTCCAGCCACCAGCCCTGGCACCGGGGAGTGGTTGGAAGGGGAGAGCTGGTGTCCAGGCCATGGGATGTGTGGAGCGCTGGGAAATAGGGAAATCAGCTGTGAAACCTCCCTCGTGGTGATTTCAGGACAATCAGACTCAAGGGTTTGCAGGCATGTTATAGAAAAGATTTATTTTTGGCCCCAGGAACAAAGAAATATCGATTTTTGGCCTGCAAAGCGTCACCCAGCCCTGTCAAGGGCCAAAAGCCCCTGCCCAGTTTTTATACATCTTTATACACCTGCCTCATGCATATGCAAATTATACCACGAATATGCATCCCTTCAGAACTGTGTCATAAATTTACACTTTGCTTTAAGCTTTTGACCAATCAGCTCTGATGTTCCACGTTCCTTTGCCTCATGTTTTGACTAAACCCCTCTTCTATTTATCCTTCAGGATTGGGTTTTCTTCCTTTATTATCCAATGCTTCTAACATCTACTAATTCTTCTGAAATCCTTCTAAAATTCACTAAAATTTCATTATTTCACTAAAATCCCTACATCTCTAAGCCTACCTCACTAAAATTTATGAATTCCTGAGCCCTCAGATCAGTGGCAGTCACCAACCCCTCCCACTGCCAGGCTTTGGGAGAGGGCTGGGGAGGGGAGAAATTCGCCCTTAAACAGGAGGGTGATGCTGGATCCTGCCCCACAAGGGTTCTGCCAGTCCCACCCTACCAGGGAGGGCACAGAGGGCTTTGGGTTCAGGGGATGTTGAGAGAAGGTTTGTGAATTTGGGTCAAATTTCACTCAAGGAGGGGAGGAAAAAATGCGTGAGACAAAAAATAAAATGAGTAAACACCAAACGTTTGGCTTTTGACTGTTACAAGGTGTTCCCCAAAATAAACTCAGGGTTCCCAAAAAGGGAAGGCCTGAGGTGTGATGAGGTTCCCAAAAAGGGAAGGCTGAGCCTGCCTGAGGTGTGATGCAAAGAGGGAATCAGCAAGAGGAATGGGATGGAATTAGCAGGAGGAATGGGATGGAATCAGCAGGAGGAATGGGATGGAATCAGCAGGAGGAATGGGATGGAATCAGCAGGAGGAATGGGATGGAATCAGCAGGAGGAATGGGAGGAATGGGGCACATCTTCGAGGTCCCTCCCAGTCCAAATCATTCCATGATTCTGTGGAAGCAGCAGCCCCCCAGGACTGTTACAGGTCCCACAGTTGAAGGTGAGGTGACGAAGGGTTGCACAAAAATACCCCCCAAGATACCACCTAAGAGTGGAGGGAACAGCCAGGAATGAAGGAATGTGTGTAGGGACACCCACAAAGGGCTGAAAAGGACGGGACAGGCCCCACCAGGATGTCCCACCTCGGACAGGGTGTTCCCCAAAGGAGTCGCTGCCACTTTCCCCCGTCCCTGAATGAGGCCAGGACTGTCCCCTCTGCCTGTGGCAGCCCCAGGGCAGGAGTGGGCACTGAGCTGAGCCATCAAAGCCAGGCTGAGGGAACGGGGGCAGCTCCCTCCCTCCTCCATCAGGGCTCACGCATCCATCTCCTCCTCCGCCCGTGATAGGCCCTGGTGCTGCAGATCCATGCAGATCAATGCAAAATTAATTAGAGTAATCAACTCAGCTGTACCACAGAGATCATACAGGCAGGGTTTTAGGTGACTAATTGGTGGAAGCTGACAGCCAGTGTCCCCGGTGTCTTAGAGGTATTAACACTTTTTTCTCTGTAGATTAATTACCTTTTTCCACCTTTCACTTGACGGGTCTGTCTGTGCCGCGCTGTTTGGGGGGAGCAGTGATGGAGGCCAGGCCTGAGCAGCATCCCATGGAGGGCAATGCCTGGATTTGGGGGCTGGCAAGCCCAGGTTTCACTGAGGGGGACAGTTTTTGCACCAGCAGCCTGGTTAGGGGAGGGAGGGGTGTCCCTGTCCCTCTGCTGAGCCCCCTTTCCTGTACCAGCGCAAAGCCCCTCTTGAAAACAGGCACAGCACGGGGCTGCTCTGCTGTTGTGCCCTTCCCAGCTGACCCATGGACTGTCCAATGCCTCATCCCCTCTTTTCTGCCTGGGATCGGGGTTTGACACCACTGGACCATCTTCTGGCCAAGGCTGATGCCCACACTGCCAGTCTGAGGTTGTTTCCCAGCTCCATGAGAAGTTAAAAGGTGGATTTGTTCCGATACCAACATGGGGGCTCTGGGATAGAGACCTAATGAGACACTTGTGCTGCTGGAATCCCAGCTGGGAGCTGGGGGAGATGTTCTTAATAGGCAGGGTAATTAATCATCAGCAGTTATCACCGCTGGAGATGGGGGCTCCATCACCTGCACTCAGAGTTGCCACTGGGCATCTCCCTGCTGGGTGTGCCCTGGCCTGGACAGAAACGAGAGAGAGAAGGAGACACATTCAGTGCTGCTGAGGGCCCACCTTAAATCCTCGAGTCAGGTTTGGGGTCCTCACAAACAGAAAGACACTGAGGGGCTGGAGCGTGTCCAGAGAAGGGAACGGAGCTGGGGAAGGGTCTGGAGCAGCTGAGGGAGATGGGGGGGCTCAGCCTGGAGAGAAGGAGGCTCAGGGGGCACCTTCTCACTCTCACTCCCTGGCAGGAGGGGGGATCAGGCTCTGCTCACAGGGAACAAGGGAAAATACAAGGGGAAACGGCCTCAGGTTGTGCCAGGGCAGGTTCAGGTTGGATGTTAGGGACAATTTCACCTTGGAAAGGCTGGTCAGGCATTGGAACAGGCTGCTCAGGCACCATCTTGGAGTTCTCATCCCTGGAAGAGTTAAAAAGCCCAAGAGGATGTGGCACTTTGTGATATGGTTTAGTGAACACGGTGGGATTTAGTCAAAGGTTGGGCTTGATGACCTTGGAGGACTTTTCCAACATTAATGATTCTCTGATTCTGTGACAACAGTCCCTTGGGATGTTCCTGGTGGCCTTCACAGCACCGAGCCTGGGGAGTGATGGGGAACCTCCCCTTGCCTTCGATGGATGATCTGCAGAACCCCACAAGTGATCAAAGGGATCTGTAGCCTCAGTGAAACATGTCACAGGCAGCAGCTGGAGGTGGAGGAAGGCATCAGAGCCCTCCTCCTGAGCAGGACCTCAGGACTGATCCCTTGGATGTCACTTGTCCCCTCGAATCATGGGAANACCTTGGAAAGGGTGGTCAGGCATTGGAACAGGCTGCTCAGGCACCATCTTGCAGTCCTCATCCCTGGAAGAGTTAAAAAGCCCAAGAGGATATGTCACTTTGTGATGTGGTTTAGTGAACACGGTGGGATTCAGTCAAAGGTTGGGCTTGATGACCTTGGAGGACTTTTCCAACATTAATGATTCTCTGATTCTGTGACAACAGTCCCTTGGGATGTTCCTGGTGGCCTTCACAGCACCGAGCCTGGGGAGTGATGGGGAACCTCCCCTTGCCTTCGATGGATGATCTGCAGAACCCCACAAGTGATCAAAGGGATCTGTAGCCTCAGTGAAACATGTCACAGGCAGCAGCTGGAGGTGGAGGAAGGCATCAGAGCCCTCCTCCTGAGCAGGACCTCAGGANCACCATCTTGGAGTTCTCATCCCTGGAAGAGTTAAAAAGCCCAAGAGGATGTGGCACTTTGTGATATGGTTTAGTGAACACGGTGGGATTTAGTCAAAGGTTGGGCTTGATGATCTTGGAGGACTTTTCCAACACTAATGATTCTGTGATTCTATGACAACAGTCCCTTGGGATGTTCCTGGTGGCCTTCAGAGCACCAAGCCTGAGGACTGACGGGGAACCTCCCCTTGCCTTCGATGGATGATCTGCAGAACCCCACGAGTGATCAAAGGGATCTGCAGCCTCAGTGAAACATGTCACAGGCAGCAGCTGGAGGTGGAGGAAGGCATCAGAGCCCTCCTCCTGAGCAGGACCTCAGGACTGATCCCTTGGATGTCACTTGTCCCCTCGAATCATGGGAATGGTGGTGGAGGGAACCAGGTCAGGAGCAGCTTTCCCAGGTCAGCCTTGGTCCCAGCCAAGCCCTGCCAAAGGGAAGGTGTTAAATCCAGGCTGGTGTCCTTATTGAGGCCGTCAGAGAAGGATCCTCCACCCTCAGAGAGCCATTTGTCCCCTCTGACGGCTGCTGTCCGATAGCCAGGATGAATTGTCCTCTCCCAATCCAGCTGTCCCGGCCACCTCGCCCAGGTGATGGGAGATGGATCAAGGACTCAATCTCAGGAGCAGCTTTTATTGGCAGAGATAACAGAGAGGAGAGAGGGAAGTCCAAGTCAGGGAAGAAAAAGCCTCCCAGCCCAGGCAGTTCATGGGCACGACAAGATCAGTGCCAGTGAAATGGAGCTGTTTGTTTGGACAGGCAGATGTGTGGAGCCACCAGATGTTCTGTATTTCCTACAGGAGCATCCAGAGAGGGACAGGTCGGAGCCCTGCTCCAGGATCTCAGCTGCAAGGACAAGTAATGGATTTGAAAGGAGTTTTATACTGGATATTAGGGAAAAATTCATCCCTGTGAGGGTGGGGAGGCCCTGGCACAGGTTTCCCAGAGCAGCTGTGGCTGCCCCATCCCTGGAAGTGTCCAAGGCCAGGTTGGAGCAGCCTGGGACAGTGGAAGGTGTCCCTGCCCATTGCAGGGTGTGGCTTTAAGGTCCCCTCCAACCCAAACCATTCTGGGATCGTGTGGTGACAGATGGCCACTGGTGCCAACCTGCAGAGCCAGTGGGCAGGGAGTGACTCTGTGGTGGAGCTGACACCCGATTCCAAATCTCAGCAGAGTCAGACTTGCATCAAAACTTTGATCCTCCCTTTGTATTTACTTTCCTTGAAGTAAAAAAGCAAGAGCAAAGACAACCTGTCCAGGAAAAGTGCCTCTCTTTCCATGTGGTTTCAGGCGGCCTCCTCCAAAAATCAAACTTCCAGGTCTCGTGGCTTCCCTGGGGAAGGGGGTTAAGGATGTTGAAAAGTGTCATTCAGAGAGGGCAGCCCATGAAGGCTTGTCCCCACAGCCGCACACCGGGCCCCTCCACCCCAGCAGGACATGAGGGACATCCCTGCCCCGAGGTGGGTTGGGCAGAAGATGCTCCTGCCTGACCATGTTCCCTGTCTTGGTACACAGCTCCTGGTGGCACCAGGTAAGTCACAGCACCCCAGTGGGCTCAGTGCCTCCAGAGTGATGCGGCCTAACCTTGAATACTTTGGCAGCTTTGGGCACAACAATACAAGAAAAATTCTGAGCCACTGGAGAGTGCTCAGAGAGAGCAAAGATGGGGAAGGGCCTGGAGGGGCAGCGTGTGAGGAGCAGCTGAGGGCACTTGGTGTGTTCAGGTGGAGCAGAGGAGCCTGAGGGGAGTTGTCACCTCATTGCAGTGACCCCTTCCTGGGGAGGGGCAGAGGAGGGACAGGCCCTGATCTCTGCTCTGGGGGGACCAGGGACAGGAGGCAGGGAATGGCTGGAGTTGGGTCAGGGCAGGGGCAGGTTGGATCTCAGGACAAGGTTGTTCTTCTTCCCCCAGAGGGTGGTTGGGCAGTGCCCAGGCTCCCCAGGGCAGTGGGCACAGCCCCAAGGCTGCCAGAGCTGCAGGAGGGTTGGGATGATCCTCTGGGGACAGGGGGGGAACTCTTAGGGATGGGTCTGTGCAGGGCTGAGGGTTGGACAGGATGGTCCTTGTGTGTTCCTCCCAGTTCAGCACATTCTGGGGTTCTGTGCCCACCTCCCCCAGTGTCTCCAGTGCCCCAAGGAGGGAACATCCTCTCCTGGCCGGTGCCACCACGGCTGCAGTGAGCGCAGTGACCCGGCCACCACCTCCCGGGCGGGGAGAGCCATGAAGGAGGGGGATTATTCACTACTCAGCTCCCAGCACCGAGGCCAGCACTTTAACGTGCTTTCATCCCTGAAAGCTTCGGCGGGGAAGAAAGGAGAGTGGCCTGATCCCCAACAGCACCATAAGTGCTTTCCTTTTTTAACAAAACCATCAGCGAGGCGGGAGGACGGCAGCGAGGGCTGAGCAGAGCAGGGGCCCCCCAGCAGACCCTGCACCAGCACAAGCCATGACTCCTCCTGCTGTGGGTGATCAGGATTTAGCCCAGCCTTCCAAATAAATCTTCCCTGGTTTCCTTTTCTAAGGCCTTTCAAGCCGTATCCCCCAGGTCCTCGTGGAGGGTAATGAACACGCAACGCATGGCTTGGAGCTGCCTGAATTATTCATCGGGAATAATATTTGTTGCCCTTTTCTTCTGGTGGTGAATCAATGGAGGATTTATGGTCCCTGTTATTGGGGGGCTGTTGGGTGCGTGGGCAGCAGCACGTGCAGAAAACGGGGTATTTGCCATCCCCTCCCTGGACCTCTGGGCACAGAGATCCTCACTCCAGGTACAGTCGCAGGGATTTCACTTGTTGTTGGCCAAAGCCAGGCCTGGGGGAGGCACAGAAGCAGAAGGGGAGGGTGGTCCATGTGGGAGGGATGAGTTCAGAACACCCCAGAGACACCTGAACAGCTGGGGAGCAGCCCATGCACAGGGACGTGATGGACACGTGTCCTCAGAGGTCACCTGGCACTGCCCAACGTTATCTGACATGTCCCATCACACCTTCACTGGCTTCCCTAGCAATCTGGGGCTCCCAGGCTGAAGCAGGGGCTTAACTCGGTAAAAAAATTCTCTAGAGATCTTTAAAGCAGAAGGATAGTCCTGGGAAAGCTTTGTACACTGTGCAGCTACCCCAGGGCTTCAGAGGGCTGCTAAGCAGGAGCCCAAGGAAACCCTCAGGAGAAGATCTGGGACCTTCTTTCCTCTGCTGGTTCAGAGTTCTCAGCTTGTGTGCCCTTCAGCCCAGAGTGGGGCCAGGGGAAATCTCTTTTGTCCCTGTGTGGGTAGTTAATGCTGGAACGAGCCCANGAGCTGAAGAAACTGCAGGTGGATGGGAACCAACAGAAGCAACACCCTGGATTTGGATTTAAAGAAAAGATCACAGACCCACAAATGGTTTGGGTTGGAAGGGACCTTAAAGACCATCTGGTTCCACCACCCCCTGCCATGACGTCGCTCCAAGCCCTTCCAACTGGACAAGGTCACTCCAAGTCCATCCAACCTGGCCTCAAACACTTCCAGGGATGGAGCAAGACCTGACCGTGGGCTCAGCCACCTGCAAACTGCACCAAGGANGAGAGCTGTTTTTGAGAGAATTGCAGTTTTAACCCATCAGCCCACAGAGCTCAGCAGTGTTGCAGGGGTTCATCGCCCCTTTCTGCCTTTCCCCCAGCCAAGGATGAGGCTCCCACCAGCCTGGGCCAACCCCAGAGCTGTGGGTGAAAGCTCCATGGACAGTTCTCCTGGCAGAGCCACTGAGGAGCTTCGAGGAAAGGTCCTTTCTCAGCCCCTCTTGGGGTGGAAGAGCTTTACCTGGAGCTGAAGAAACTGCAGGTGGATGGGAACCAACAGAAGCAACACCCTGGATTTGGATTTAAAGAAAAGATCACAGACCCACAAATGGTTTGGGTTGGAAGGGACCTTAAAGACCATCTGGTTCCACCACCCCCTGCCATGACGTCGCTCCAAGCCCTTCCAACTGGACAAGGTCACTCCAAGTCCATCCAACCTGGCCTCAAACACTTCCAGGGATGGAGCAAGACCTGACCGTGGGCTCAGCCACCTGCAAACTGCACCAAGGACGGGAGATTCCAGATCAGCTTCTCCTTCAGCAACACTGCCTGAGATTTCAGATTTGGACCTGCATCCCCTCCACTCAAAGAAAAAAATAATCCGAGAAGGCAACACAAATTTCCATCCTCCAAAACCTCGTTCAGCCCAACTCACCTCTCGACATCTGGCAGTGGTGGGGACAAACCCGGGGTCTCATCCTTCACCATCCACCACCTCAAAGTGACAGCGAGGAGGTGGCTCTCACTTGTCAAGGTGGCACAGTGTCATCCAAGTGCTCGCCTGGGGCTGGCCCGGGGGAAGGAGAAGGGGCCCTAATGCAGTTTTGACAACGGGGCCATCAGTTAAGTGCTCCGTGCGGGTATTTTTCCTCTCTCTATTGTTTATTATTGGAAGTTACAAGTAGCTAAAGACCTCCCCAATTATCCGGGAGCCACTTAAGAGCAATTGAGCACCTGTCACCCACTGAATGGGCTGCCTCGCCCTAATGACAGGAGAGGAGAAAAGCTGCAGGTCAGCAGGGACGGGGATGCCGGCGATTTACAGCTGTGCAGCCCCAGCTCCCAACGCCGGGAAGGGCGGAAAAACCCGCCCGAGAGGCAGGAGGAGGAAAGGAGCCCGGAGGAGCCTCCCCAGGGATCGCTCGTGGGATGGGTGGGAGGCCCGATGGCCACAGCTCGATGGTCATCGCTCGGTGTACGGAGCTCTGCAGCCCCCAGCGTCCCAGGGGGTGTGGGGCAGGTCATGCCATTAACTGCTCATCCCGTAAATAGGGAAGAAAAAAAGCCGAGGAATCATTTACTGACCGTCAGCCGGCGCGAAAAAAATTACCTGGGCTTTTTTTTTCCCTGCTTGTGATGAATGGATGCACATCCCAGGCTGGGAGGAGGCTCGGGCTTCTGGAAGGGTTGGAGGTGTTGCAAACCCTCAGCACAAACCCTGGACCTGGAGTTAGATGTGGGATCATGAAAGCGTTTTGCTTTTGAGGCATCATTTTGATGACGTTCGTGATGGTTTCATGTAATATAAATGTATCAAGTGGGTTAATTGTGTAGAATGGTGTGAAAAAAACCCAATCAACCCACAACCCAACAGCAGCCAAACCTGAGGTGAATGAGAAAATATGGAAAACATCCTAAAAATCATGTTGTAGGAGGTTGCACCCAGTTCTCTGACACAAAGCCTGGTTCTATTCTCTTAGACCAAGCCTGAACTCGTCCTCTTCCCTACAGCAGCACCTTAGGAGCCGCTGGGAACAACATTCCCGGGAAGAGCAGAGGTTTTCCTCCCAAGTGCCCTTTCCTTCAGGCAGATCCAGCTTTGGATACGGTTTTTTGGAAGCAAAGATGTGAGAACAGGCTGGTGGAGCCCCCAGCAGCGACCACCCGAGCTGGGAGTGTGCCCGGGAAGTGGAGGGCTGGGAGGAGCGGGAATGGGGGAGAAGGTGCCAACCTGGAAAAGTTCATCGATAGAAACATAAAATTAAAATAATTTGTGTCAATTCTGCTGAGTGGCTGTTAGGCCTAATTGTTATTGACTCGTCACTGTAATTATTAAGGCTTACACAGAGCTCAGTTGGCAAAGGAGGTGGGTTTGGGACCCCCCACACACACACAGAATGTGTCCCCCCACATCCAAGACAGAGCTAAGGGGAAAGGACAGGACGTGGTCCCTCCTTGGGTCTTGGAAACAGCCCCCAAGAAGAGCGAAGGGGGGAGCTCAGGCCGTTTTTGGCAGGCAGGAGCGAGAGGGAAGATGGAGAAAGGCTGAATGAGGGGAAAACCGAGGGCAGACGGGAGGAAGGGGAAGGGGAGGAATGAGGAGGCAGCTCCAGACAGGCCCCGTGGACGCTGCCAATGCAGTTTGCTCGGTGTGGTGCTGGGTAATTTTCTCCCCTCCTTCCCCCGGCCTTTGTTTCTGCTGCCAGCACAGACCCCAAGCAGCAAAGGAGGCTGATCAATAGGAACACGGTGTTTGCATGGATCATACATGCGAAGAGCACGTTGCCGGATCAATGCCGAGGTCTCGCAGAAGGAGAGGGAGGGAGGGGAAAAAAACCCACCCTGGCAGGATGCTCATCAGCACAGGATGGACCGTTTCCATGGTGATGGGCTGTTCTCCCCGTTCTCTGCAGAGAGGGGGACCCTGCTCAGCACCCCGGGGCAAGGATCCCACCAGGATCAACACGTGCTCCTGGGGGTCCAGCTGCTCTCATGGGGGTCACCCCCTGCCCCTGTTGACTTTGCCCACAGGCTGGGTGAGTCCCCTCACGTCAAGTGACCTGGGCTGTCACCGTCCTACATCCAGCGGTGGAGAGGATCCTCATCCTCTTTTCCTCCCTCCCATAGGCCAGAGCTGAAATCACGGCTCCCAACCGCCCGTGAGCCCGAGCAGGATCCATGACTCCACCTCCCTACCTGCCTCCCTCCCCCGGGGGCTCAGAGGAATTAATTAGATCATGTCTTTAAAGTGCTCTGGAAATGAAAAGCACTTGAGAAAAGTGGTCAGAACCCTGATCGGAGCCAGAGGTTGCCCAGCCAAGGATGGACATTCCCCACTTTGTTTCCATGCAAGGAAAGACGCCCCGAGTCACAAATCCTACGAAGCCCCCCCAGGCCACCCCCAGGGCTTGCCCAGGCCTCGGGTTCCTGGGGTTTTGTCGCCCACCTTCCACGCTGGGCTGCACCTGTGGCTGCGCAGAGAGGAGGGAGGTTGGCTCTGCAGCAGAGCCAGCCAATAATTCTCAGCCAATAAAGTTATCTAAGGGTAATCATTAAGCCCTTACGAGCAATGCAGCTCGTGTGGAGCTGGGGGAGGCAGCGAGCGAGGCACTGCTGCAAACGCCCTTGCAGGAGGAGGCTGACCTTGGCGAGGAACAGCCACACGCTGCCTCCACACCTCCCCGGAATCTGGGGACGGGCTGTTGCTGTAGGACAGGAGTCAAAGAGCTCGTGGTGGCAACCAGGGCCAGCTCCTGCTTCAAGCAGTCAAGGTCCCTCTGCAGCCAGGAAATGGCACAGGGCGGTGGGAGGAGGATGGGGAGGGGCTGGATTGGAGTGGGACAGGCTGGAAGCACAGCGGGGGCACAGCTGGAGGTTTGGGAAGAGCTGCTGAGAATCACCTACCCATCCCTGAGGTTGGGCAGTTGTCACCCATGAGGACAAATCGTGGCTGAGAGGCGGGACGTGCCCCAGCTCTGTGCTCTGGGACTCAAAATCCCCCCGTGCCCTGGGCTGGTCCCCCAGCGAGGGCAGCAGGGGAGGGGGGGATTGTGCCCCTCTGCCCCCTCAGCGCAGACCCCACCTGCAGAGCTGCTCCAGCCCTGGGAACAACAGCACAAGGATTTGGAGCTGCTGGAGAGAGTCCAGAGGAGGCCCCGGAGATGCTCCAAGGGCTGGAGCCCCTCTGCTCTGGAGCCAGGCTGGGAGAGCTGGGGGTGTTCACCTGGAGAGGAGAAGGATCCAGGGAGACCTTGGAGCCCCTTGCAGAGCCTAAAGGGGCTCCAGGAGAGCTGGAGAGGGACAAGGGCTGGAGGGACAGGACACAGGGAATGGTTTCTCAGGGTTAGATGGGAGATTGGGCAGGAATTCCTGGCTGGGAGGGTGGGGAGGCCCTGGCCCAGGTTTCCCAGAGCAGCTGTGGCTGCCCCATCCCTGGAAGTGTCCAAGGCCAGGTTGGAGCAGCCTGGGACAGTGGGAGGTGTCCCTGTCCATGGCAGGGGGTGGAACAGGATGAGCTTTAAGGTCCTTTCCAACCCAAACCATTCTGGGATTCTATAAAATCCCATCCCTGGAGCACCAGAGCTGCTTCCCAAAGCAGCTGCCCCGAGTATGGGCAGCCTGCGGGCAGAGCTGCTTTGAAGGGTCTCTGTCAGGGTTTGCCTTGGCCCCACCTTGGTCCTTGTTATTGTGCAAAGCATTTTTTTTTTATCAGCCTGTGAGTAAATTAAAAAAGTTGGCTGTGCAGGAATTAGGCCTTTTGGCTGATAGTTTGGGAAGCATCTGTCTCCATTGCCTGCAAATTAGCCTTCCACAGGAGAGTAATCAGATGGTTAATGCAGCCACAAATGAAATCACCCATCATTAACTATTCAAACCAAGAGGTCTGTGAAGGATTGGCACAACAAATTCCCCCTGGACTGAGGCAGGGGGAGCTGGGCAGAGGCTGGTGTCACATCCTTGGTGCCATGAGATGGGGTGGGTGCCCTCAGAGTTGTGCTCTGAGTGAGGTTTCACCTGACTGCAAAGGAGGGGATGGCACTGATGAACCAAAGCCCAGCTGGTGTATTTGGAGCAAAACCAGTCGAAAAAATCCTGGTTTGGGCAGGTTGAGGGATGGGTGAGGACAGGCCCCACAACTTCCTGGTGCCTGGGGAACAAACTTTCAATTTGCCAAGGCAGAACCTCCCTAATCCTGAAAATGCCCCTCAGGCCTGGCCATGAGAACCACACCAATGAGGCAGTGTCACCTCTTCCTCCTCCTGCCAACCCTCTGCCCACCCATCCCCTGTCCTGGAGCTCAGGGTGGCCCTGCTGCATCCATGGGCACAGCTGGATGGATGTCCCAGGTCCTGTAGTGACATCCCAGCTGCTGCAGCAGGAGAAGTGTTCAGGACTGAAAGCTGGGTGACAGGCTTTCAATCTGGGTGGTTTGGAGCCATTTCAATGGTGGTTTGGAGCTGGGAAAAACAATGGTCCAAGGGCCTTTTCTCCTGTTTTTGGTCTCTCCATACTCCTGGCCAGTGAACTCCTGGGAAAGAGAGGGGGGAAGAAAGCCAAAGTAAATGTCAACCCCCCTCAGCAGTCACAGGAAAGGGACGATGCAGATGATGCCAGTGGTCCTGAGGCCACCCCTGCACCCACAGGCGCCTCTGTTTGGGCTGGAAGTTCATCATCATCAGACAGAAAGGGAATGTTGGTCTCACACTGATACCACAAACACATGACAAACACGGAGAGCGAGGGAGACATTTACCCCTGTGAGAGAGGTCAGCACAGAGGTTATGGAGCATCCAGCCCTGGGGAGCTGCCTCTATCCCAGGGCTGCATTTTGCCCTTAAAGAGTAATCCCTGCCAGATGACTTTCCTGCTGGAGAAGGGGAGGAGACGGAGGGAGTGTGAGAGCCCTGCGTGCGGGAGGAGTAAAGTTCTTTGTTGCCTGGAGCTTGTTAAATCCATACATTGAAGAGAAGAATAAATAAAAAATCAAATCTCTACTTCTGAAAAGCGTTTCTGTGGGGAGCTGCTTCCCTGAATCTTCCAGCCCCGGCCTGTGTCGATAAATCAATAGCTGATGCAGGTCGGCTGCAATCGGCTGCAGGAGAGCAGGCGTGTGATGGATGGACAGGAGGGAGGCAAATCTAAGAGATAGGGCAGAGGTGATGCTCACCTTGAGCTTTATTGTTTGCCACTGAAAGACAGGGTGGTGTGGAGGCTTTAACCAAAGTGGGGACGGTGGGAGCACAAACGCCCCCTCCCCAAAGCTCACCTCTCCTGGGTGACTCTCCTCTGCCTTTTAGCCCACGGCCCACGGTCCAATGGGTAAAGAGAGGTGAGGAGAGGAGCTTAGGGATGCTCTGAATGGCTGGGGAAGGAGGGATGGCCCTTGTTGGGGTGTTCCTGGTGCATTAAAACTCTTTGGCTTTGCCCCCGAGGGAAGCTCGTGGCTCCTGCATGGTGGGGAAGGGGGAAAGAGGGAGGAGTGAGGGACTTGCCCAGATGATTTTCTGGTTTTTAAGCTCAGCATCAGAAAGGGGACAACTGCAGGGACCAGATCTCCTGGTTCAGAGTTTGATTCAGGCAGCTCAGACCAAACCAAGACCAGCCCAGAGCAGTGATGGGCTTCCATAAGTTTGTCTCATGTGGTGAAGTTTTTCTTTCTGACCCCCCTCGATTTTCTTTTCCCTCCCCTGAACTCCAGGAGACCTCGGGGACTCTCCCTGTTCCCTGGGACAGATGCTTGAGGAAAGCTGGTGACCCTTGTCCTGCTGAACCCCTTCTCCTTATCTTCAGCTGAGCCAGCACTGGCCACCCCCTGCAACTGCCCTCAGGGGGTTATTCCAGCCCCTCCAGACACATTTATGCTTTGGGTCTCAGCAGTGCAGGCACAGGGACTTCCTAAAACACAGGGAAACCCAGCGGGAAGAAGATTCCCTTTGGTTTGCTCTGAGGGTTGAAAACCTCCAGGGTCTGTCAGGAAGACAAGGACAGAGCCATTTCCCTTCTCCAGGCTGACCACGATCTTTAGGGCTCCTCAGTGCCCCTCAGTGCCCCCACATGTGGGTACCAGCCAATCCCACCCTCAGCTCCCAGGGCAGGAGGGGCTGGGATATCGACTATGGATTGACACAGGACTATAATGATATTTTCTGATTTCTCCTCTGCTCCTCTCTTAATCGTTGCTAACATCTGATTTGCCTTTTTGTCTGCAGCTGAACATTGAGCTGACATTTCCACAGAACTCCCCACATTAACTCCAAGAGCTCTTCCCTGAGCAGCAACAGCTAATTTGGAGCCCCTCGTGGTGCAGAGGCAGTTAAGGTTGTTTTCCTCATGTGCATGACTTTGCATTTATCAACACTGTATTTTATCTGCCCTTTTATTGCCCAGTGTCCTCCTATCCTTAGATCCTGCTGCAAACTTCCCCAGTAATTCTTTGTGGCATCTCACCTGAAAATTCCTGCCTCCCCACCTAGCCTTGCCGTGGTATTTTCTGGGTTGTTGGGTTTTTTTCCCCCAGATTATTTAAGTCTGTGTGGATCAGGCTGGGCCCCCCTGATCCCTGGGAATCCCATAGGGAAAGTCCTCCCTGAGGATCCCTCTGAGGCTGAAGGAATCCAGGCACCATCTGGTCACATTCCTGGGCCCAGGTTCTCCAGGAGAAGCCAACACTGCATAAGGAAGGGTCTGATTTTGGAGAATATGGAAGTGAGCAGCAACAGGTGCTGTCAGATAATCAGGAATGCTGAGGAAGGTCCTTCACCCAGACTTCTGCCCATGTAGATGTTGCCCTCAAGGTCTGGTTTCTGTCCTGGATGTCCGTCCTGAAGTCTGTCCACATTGTCCAACCCCTGGGCTGGGACCAATGTGGACAATTCCGGCCTGGTGATCTGCAGAGCAGGATTTTCACAGGATCACAGAACGGGGTTGTTTGGAAGAGGCCTCAAAGATCACCCAGTAACCACCACTACAACTCTTTTGTCCTGGGATGTCTGCAAGGAGAGAGATCCATGTGGGGGCAATGCAGCCCGGAGCCCTGGCAGGGCACTGACCCCAGGAAAGGTCCTTGGGCAGGGGATTCAGAGCTGCAATCTCACACTCCTGACCCACCCTCTCCCCCCTGGCACAAACCTTTGTCCTCCTCGTGCTGCTCCAAGGTTTGTGGGGGCAGGAGGGAGCAGCCAGGCTGGCAGCCCTGCTCTGCAGGAGGAGGCAAATCCCTTCCTCATCCACGCAGCTTTTCCACAAAGGGGGATCCAGTTGCTCTCCCAGGGTCTCTACAAAGAGGAAAAGATTGGAGTTTGTACCTCTACCCATCCCATGAGAGAAGGCATCCCATGTCACCCCCACAGGGGACGTTCAGGTGGGATCTCAGGGAAAGGTTCTTCCCCCAGAGGGTGGTCGGGCACTGAACAGGTTCCCCAGGGTTTGGTCCCGGCCCCAAGGCTGCCAGAGCTCCAGGAGGGTTTGGACAACGCTCTGAGGGACAGGGGGGGATTGTTGGGGGGTCTGGGCAGGGCCAGGGGTTGCACTGGATGATCCTTGGGGGTCCCTTCCAGCTCAGGATATTCCAGGATTCTATGACTCCCAACCAAGCATCACCCCACCTTGTTGTGTCCCAAAAGGGGCAGCAGCCCCACAGCCACCCCAGTGTGCCCAGCAGCCTTTCCCACACACCTCCCTGTCTCCCTTGGCACAGGGAGAACCAAGGGAATCCAGCTTTTCTTTGCTTCTCCCTCCAGTTTCTTCTTGGTTTCATTCAAAACAAGTTTGGGGAAATAATAGCCAAAAATAACCAGGCCTGCAGTGAGGGCTGGAGGGAGAGGACACACTGCTATGGCAACTGAGATCCCTCCTGCCCTGCTGGGGAGGCAGAGCTGCCTATTTGTCTTTATTTCTGAGCAGATTGGCTCAGCCCCAGCCTCAAGCATGCACTCACCCGCTCCGTCCTTGGGTGGGCAAACTGGCATCTCACCCACCGGCAGCACAGCCAGCCCTGGGCACCGCTGGCTGGGCAAGGGGCAGCCAGGAGCAAATAAATCTGGGGGTTGGAAGCGTCTGGAGGTGGAGGGAAAGGAGCAGAGTTGTGGTTTCGGTGCTGGGTCTGCCCCTCCACCCCTGCAAAGGCCACAACAGGAGAGTTTTGTTTAAAAATAAACCAGGCACAGGCAGGCAGAGAGTGCTCTTAGGGCAGAGGCAGGGGCTGGATGTGAGAGGATGAGATGTTTAAAAGGTTTGAAAGCAAACCTAAAGCCACATCAAAAAGCCAGTCACTGCATGGTGTAAAAACAAGCCCAGGCTCCTCCAGATCACTTCAGACTCCTCAAGGAGATTGTTGGTTGAGGCTAAAGCGACCGACATGGGTGAGGTTTGGTCTGCCCAGCCCCCCTGCCTGGCACAGCGGCAGCTTTGGACCCTTTGAGTCCTTGGCCAGTCCAGCCTCAGCTCCTTCCCGCCCTGGGGGAGCCCAGACCTCACTCCTCAGCTCCTTCCCAGAGTTTTTGGTGCTGTTTGTGGGGTGGTTTGTGCTGTGGGTGCCTCACCAGGGTCATCCTGGTCTTCACCCAAACTCCTTCCTCTTGAGTTTGAAACATCCCTGCAAAGCATCCCCTGCACTCGAGGGCTCTGATGCCTCTTTCCAACCTGCCAGTTCCTGCCGAGGACAGAATTCCAACAGGTTTTAAAATCCACCCCGAGGTCTGCAGAGGGTCACACTCATTTTTGGGGCACCCTCTGCTTCCTTCAGGACCTGTGTGCTGAGAACCAGGGTCACCAGGGCTGAGTGGCAGCAATGAACCTCCACAGCTCTGGCCCAGAGTCAGGAGAAGAATCATTTCTAGCCTTTGTTTTTGTTTTTTTTTTCCCCCTAAACTACAACTTGTCAACATCTCCCATGAAATAACACAGTGGAAGATAAAATTAGATTAAAATCTAGTAACTTCTTCACTTACTCACAAGCATTATAGGCACCTTACACGTGGAAATTAAGTACCATTGGAAACATCCTGCATTGGCAGGTCAAAGTATTTAATTTCAGCTTTTAAATGGCATTTCCTTCCGGCACTTTCCCTCGCCCACTTCATCCAGCCGAAGCCAACCCTGTCCCTGCTGTTTGTCACTGCACAGGTTCCTGAGCCATTGCTGCTCATCTGCAGGATTCTCACATCAGCTTCCCTCAAACCAAGCAGCCAGGCCCCTGTTTAAAGCACAGGCTCCTGAGAGCCTGGCACACTGTCCCAGCTGGATTCCCCCCCTGCCCATCCGCCCCTGTGCCCTGGCATTGCCTGAGCACCGAGGCTCTGACCAAGGGCCAAGNGTGAGTGGGGCTGGATTGCAGAGCCAGGATTTGCAGGATCATGGAATCACAGAATCGTTGATTTTGGGAAAGCCCCCTGAGATCATCAAACCTTACCACTAACCCAGGCCCGTGTTCACCACTAAACCATGGCCCCAGATTCCACATCCACACGTTTTTTGGACACTTCCAGGGGTGGTGACTCCACCGCTGCCCTGGGCAGCCTGTGCTGATGCCTGACTATCCTTTCCATGAGGAATTTTTTCCTAATATCCAGCCTAAACCTCTCCTGGGGCAACCTGGGGTTGCTTCTTCTCTTCCTGTCACTTGTTACCTGGGAGAAAAGACTCAGATCTCCTTATTTCCAGGATGTGCCTCAATATTCAGGCTGGCAGCAGCTCCAGGAAGTCTTTTGCAGCCTAAAGGATTCTATGATTCTAAAATGATCGAGCCCAGCCATTAACCCAGCACTGCCACATCCACCACTAAACCCAGAGCCACATCTACACCTCTTTTAAATCTCTCCAGGGGTGGAGGCTGACCTGGAACTGGGAATTGTGTCCTGTTGTCCCTCCATGGCCTTGTCTGGTCTCCAGTGGTGCCTGGAGACCCAGTGGTGCCTGAGAACCCACCGGTAACTGGTTTGACTGGAAGAAGGGGCTGATTTACAGAATTTAAAGAACAGTTTGGGTTGGAAACGACCTTAAAGATCATCTAGTTTCAACCTCTTGCCATGGGCAAAGACAACGCATCCCACCTGGCACAGCTGGAGACGGGAAGATGTTTCTAGCTGTGATAAACCAGGAGCTGCTCATGGCAGGATTGCCACCCATGTGGGCACAGAATCATTTAGATTGCGAAAGACCTTTAATTTCACTGAATCCAACCTGCATCTCTGCAGGTGCATCAGTGCCAGATGCCTCGGGCCTCCCAGGACAAGGATCTCCCCAGGGATAACCCAGGGAAGGCTGGGAACTTCCTGGGACACCTCACTGGGGTGGCCCGGGCACAACTGCCCCAGGAAGCTCAGCACCACCAGGCCTGGGGAAGTCCGTGTGCCATGGGATGTGCAGCCCTGGAATGCCAGCCTTGGGATGTGGAACCCTGGAATGCCAGCCTTGGGATGTGGAACCCAGGAATGCCAGCCTTGGGATGTGGAGCCCTGGAATGCCAGCCTTGGGATGTGGAACCCTGGAATGCCAGCCTTGGGATATGGAACCCAGGAATGCCAGCCTTGGGATGTGGAACCCCGGAATGCCAGCCTTGGGATGTGGAACCCTGGAATGCCAGCCTTGGGCTGTGGAACCCTGGAATGCCAGCCTTGGGATGTGGAGCCCAGGAATGCCAGCCTTGGAATGTGGAGCCCTGGAATGCCAGCCTTGGGATGTGGAGCCCAGGAATGCCAGCCTTGGGATGTGCAGCCCAGGAATGCCAGCCAGGAGCAGGGAACACGCTCCCTTCCTTGCAACTGCAGTAGCAAAGCAGCGGCAGGGAATTAATTGAGGGGGAGGATGGGCTTTTTTTGTCCTCCTTTTATCCTTGCCTTGACATCCCCTGGGTCAGGACTGGCTCTTCCCTGGGACCAACACTGTCCCAGTGCTCCAGAGCCGTGCCCTGGCCCCAGCCAAAGTTCCCAGCGCCGTCACCTCCTCCCAGCTGCCTCCAGCTGCAGCAGAAAATCCCCGGTGTCCCTGCTCTGGCCAGGCTCTGCCGCCTTCCCTGGCTCTCAGTACAGTATCTCCCGGCCCCCTCCCTGCTCCTTGGGCTTTGTCAAAGCACATTTCCCAATTAGAGGATAAAAATATTCCATTCCTGACTCCGCGCGCTATCGATTTTGCCTGTAGCTGTGGAGGGGGCGAGGGCGGGTGTGTGCGGGGTAGGGAGAGGTGAAGGGCTGTAGGCACGAAGTGCAGCTGCCTCCCCCCTACCCCTTTATTATTATTGTTATTATTCATCCCCGTGAAAAGCAGCGAGCAGGACTGGTTAGCTCAGCTGACCACTGATAGAGAACAGGGGATCGATACTTAATTGACACAGGCTGGGCAGCCGGAGCAGGGATTGGAGACGGGGGAAGGCTTCGGGGAGGAGGGAGGGGAAGAGAAGGAACAAAAGCCAGGGAAAAGGAGGAGAGGCGGGGAGAGGCTGGGAGGAGCGGAGAAATAATGAAGGTAGAGGCAGAGGGGACGGAAGAGGAGGTGGGAGGACGAAGCCCCCCGTGGGAGCTCAGTGGTGGGTGCTGGGCACACACAGGGTGTGACAGGACAGGAGAGGTGGTGGCACGACAGGGATCTCCTCCCATCGGTCTCTACTGCCGAGTGCCAGGTGTGGGCACCCTCAGTGCCACAGCGACAGCACAACGCCCTGGCCCGGCCCTGCCAAGTGCCCCTCCTGTGCTCAGGAGAGGGACAAGGACTGAACTTGGCTCAGAAACAGCCCAGCGACACCTGAACAGCAGGAAACACACCCTGCTGACCTCGGATCTTCTCTGCCACCGCGTCCCGGTGTAACTCCACCTCCTTCTGCAGGTGGGAGCCGTCCCTCCCTCAGCAGCACAGCCTGTCCCACACTGAGATATCTGCCACTGCAGACGGTCAAAACTCCCCAGACCTCAGTTTTCCTGCCTCCCACATCTGTTGGGAGAGTAATTTTGAGCCAAGCTAACCTAGAGACCGAGCTAGGGAGTGACATCCCTGCCCGTGGCAGGGGGTTGGAATATGAGGTGATGTTTAAAGTCCCTCCCAGCCCAAACCAGTCTGAGATTTTATGATTCCATGACATATTTGCTCTCACATTGGGCATCCAGGTCCTCTCTCTCAGCCCAGCAAAGCCCTGCTGTGGAGCTGACAGCTCAGAGTGGGGTGTCACCAAGGACTGATGTGTCACCCGGTCATTCTGGTGGCCCTGGTCATTCTGGTCCCTGAGTGCCCAGTGGAGGCCACAATGCCCTGCTTTATTTGGGAAAATTCCTGAGCAGAGGGCCCAGGTGAGGTACCAGCCCTGGCAGCCACTGTCTTCTTAGTCTCAGCTTTAGTCAGGGCCCTGCTGGAAGCTTTTGCCTGGTCTGGGCACCAGGTTAACAAGGAAAACATGGACAACATGGAGAACCATGAAGAGAAAGAACAGGATTAAGATGTTTGGAAGATGTGCCCTTTGAGGAAGAGTAGAAGGCAGGGAGTTCATGTCCTCCAGGAGGCAGAAGGTACCAGCAGCAAGTCCAGTGGGACAGGACACTGGCTGGCTTCTTCTCCATCAATTGAGGGGAGGACAGAAGAAACCAGATGGAGAAATCTGAGGGGTTTGGTGGCCTTTGGTGACACTGAACATGATTATTGCAGAGGTCTGCGGTAGAACAAGGTGGAGAGTGCTTCAGAGCTCCAAGAGAGTCTGTGGTAGGAAGGTCTCCAAAGGGAGCTTTGACCAGCACGGCAGAAAATTGCCAAATTTCTCCAGGACTTGGCTGCACCAAAGCACTGGAGCAGACATGCCTGGGGCCTTCTGCTGGGCCAGGAAGGGACAAGCTGAGACATGCCTTGACCTTCAAAGTCCTTGAGCTGCCCACATCATGGACTGCTCTTCACTGTGAGCTGAGCTGCACTCAGTCTGAGAAAGAGGCAGCAGGACTCCTTCGGTGGGCAAAGGGCTCTTCCCTTGTCTGTGGAATAAGAGCCATGACCTTTCCCAAGCCAGAAGGTGACTTTTCTTTCTCTTTCATTTTGCTCTGAACCTTTAAGCTCTCCCACCACCTTCAAGAGGACACCCACTCACAGAAAACCCTCAAGGCTCT
This sequence comes from Pitta sordida, assembly GCA_013390025.1. Taxonomy (NCBI): domain Eukaryota; kingdom Metazoa; phylum Chordata; class Aves; order Passeriformes; family Pittidae; genus Pitta; species Pitta sordida. The sequence goes on from WEKX01004759.1 coordinate 52,477, forward strand.
CCCTTGTGCTGACCTTCACCATCACCTCCTGCCACACAACCCAACCCTCCAGGGTGAGCCCAGCTGGCCTTGACCAGAGCCCAGTTGGCCTTGAACAGAGCCTAATGGACCCTTTGGCTGCCTACCAGTAAGTGGGAAGAAGAAGAACCTTCCAGACATCTTGTTCTGCTCCAGAGGTTTCAACCTACACAGAACGTACCAACCTGGAGACACACACCTGGACAAGGGTTGGAAAAGTTCAGATCCTCTTCCTATCCACAAAACCAATTGCCTGTGGACGGGAAGAGCAGATATATTTAACTTCTCTTGGCACCAGCCAAAAAGAGCTTTGAAGGGAGGGATGGGGTGGTGGCAAAAGAGCCCTTTGATTTTCCTTGTTCTTTTTATGGACTCTTAAAGGCACAGGTTGGCATGTGCTCCTTCCAAAGGCATGGGGCCCAACAGGCCATGGGAACCTCAACCCAGGGCCCGTCTCGTCACTCTTGATCTATAACATGTCAGCCTTAAAAGGCTCCTCTCCATCTCCTTAAACAATGCACAGCCGCTGTCCATCGCTCCCATTAATGCATAAAAAATCATTAGGCATTTCTATGGAGACCCATCGCCATAAACACAACCTCCCAAATGCACTCCAGCGTTAAGGGCCAAAGTAAACTGAGGGTGATTTCTGCGGTAAAACCCTCTCATCACATCCCCATCCCAGCCCTCCCCCGGCCCTCGCCGTCTCTCTTCCCTCGATCAATTTTATGGTGCTTGCCTGGGGTTCATTAATGTTTCCGGAATCTCTCTCTGCCCTGTTTAAAAATTCTTAATTAAGCAAGGGGGTTTTTTTGTTTACACTTGAACTAATTACACTTTTAAACCCGACAATAAAACATCAGCTCTGGGCCATTAGGGCCCGCCACGGCCAGGCAATTCAGGAACTGCCATGCTTTGCAAGGAGATAGGAAGGCCGGAGATGCAGCCGTTCTGCCTGGTTTCAGTCAAGAGGACGCCAGGATCTTCAGCTGGTCCGTGGAGATGGGGGCCAAGGGTTCGAGCAGCCAGATGTCCCCTTTAGCTCTTCCTCGTTTCCTCCGGATACACCTTCCTCAGATAATGCCTGGCAGAGCAGGGAGATGGGGACGTGTCAATGCCCGAGGCTCATCCTTGTTTGCCACGCTTGGGTTGTCCACAAAGCCACCCTGTTTTGCCAGAGGCACGTTGGCACGGTGGGGCCTGAGGGTGGTGGATGGTGGAGGCAATGGAGACCTGGAGGATGGGCCTCATGGAGGATGTAGGCCTGGGATGTCATGGTTGGGTTGTCTCCAACAGGCCGGGCTTGAGGGCTTGTCTCTGCTGAAGATGATCTCCCAGGAGCAGAAGGGACAGAGCAGAACCTCTGGGACACATCTGTCTCCATCCACAATGCAGTGTGTCCCAGCGGAGTGTGGGAGCACAGCTCAGGAGCTTGGGCTCAGCTTCTCACCCCTGCAGGGATATTCTCTCCTGGTCATTGTCTGACTTGGGCTTTGTGAGTCCATCCCTGGGGACAGGACCTGGGTTGGGACACTGAGTCCTTTGGATGGTGGCACCAGGCTGACACTGGGGGACACCCTCTCAGCAGGACATGGTGCAGCTCATTGTGGACACAGCGTCACCAAGGCAGGGCACTGCCCACCACCACCACCATGTGAGAGCCCACAAGGTCCCATGAGCAGAGCAGTTTCACAGTATCACAGTATAGAANATAATACTCGAGGCGCGGTCTTACCAGTGCCGAGTACAGTGGAAGGATAACCTCTCTTGACCTACTGGCCACTCCATTCTTGATGCAGGCCAGGATGCTGTTGGCCCTTTTGGCTGCCAATTTGTGTCACCCAGAAGTTGTTCTGCTCCACTCAGGACCAGCAGATGCCGGTCATTAGTTCATCTCCCACCACAGTGGTGGCTCTCCAAATGCCAGCTCCAAACTAGTATCTCCTGCCTTCTTTCTATCCCATCTAAAAACCCCCTTTCCTGACATCAGGAAAGCACATGGGGCATGACAAAGTTGGGACACGGATGATGAAGATGGGGTGATGTAAATGGGATGATGAAGATGGAACTGGGGCCAGGGTTGTTGGGAGCTTTGGGGTTGTGTCTGTGGTATCAACATGAAGGAGGGAGGGCAGGACAAGGCAACGTTGAAGTTCTCGGTTGCCTCAAGTTTCTCTGTGAGGATCTTGATGTCCATCCTCCATAGGCAGCTTCCCCCAGGTCCTCAAGGTGCCCATCAAGAGGAGAGGGGGAAACCAGGTCCTGATGGCCCAGCCTTTCCCGAAATCCTCACCAGAGCAGAAAACCAGAGTTCCAGGGCCCATGAGTTTGAGTCCCATGGACACCCTTCCTCCAAGGGAATTTTAGGTTGGATATTAAGAAAAATTTCTGCACTGAAAGCGTGGTCAGGGACTGGCACAGGCTGCCCAGGTGGAGTCACCACTCCTGGAAATGTTCAAAAAATATGTGGATGTGGCACTTGAGGACACAGTTTAGTGACAAACATGGCAGTGGTTGGACTTGCTGATCTCAGAGGTCTTTTCCTACCTGAATTATTCCACGAGTCTTTGACTTTGTCTTCTGCATCCAGGTCTCCCCCAGGCAGGAGCAGAGGCTCCATAAACACCCTGAGCAAGACCAAATGCTCCCACTCGGTCCTACACCCCACTCCCCCCATTGCCCCATTCCCAAAGGCTGCTCAGCTCCCATCTGCCCTCTGGGAACCCTTTTCCTTGCCAGTTACGAGCAGGGAGCTTGTGAAAAGCATCTCTCCCGTCATTACTTCTTTGTAGCCTTCCCTGCTCCATCAGAGCAGCATCCAGAGCCCTCTGCCATCCCTTCCTCTCCAAGGCAGGTGGGAGGCGCAGAGTTTGCAGGTGGAGATGTGTTTGTGCAGACCTGGGATGTCCTTGGACCTGCACACATCCCCTGGGCAGCACCAGGGCAAGGACATTGCCAAGATCCCTGGCAACCAACCTGCCTGAGAACCTCCCTCACATGGTGAGAGGGGAGGTTTTGAGAATGAGTTTTTTCCACAGATAATTATTTTTTTAAAAATCAACATATAAAGATCGGGGGGTGGGGGGTGGGGGGGTGGAATGTCGCATTTTTGACATAAAAAACCACCCCAGGTGCACAAAGGTCTGAGGGAGCCTAACTCTTAAAGATCCCAGTGGATTTGCCAGGAAAGGCAGGAGGAAGGCAGGACTGAAATTGTCTGTCCCAACACACCGATCTTTCCATTCTCCTCTCCTACTCAAAGCAGAAATGTTCACATTTTGTGAGAAAACATGAAGCAAAACCTGAGCAAAGGGTTGATTCCTTCTCACGACTGGCGCTGCCCATGTGAGTGCTCAACCCTCCTCCCTCACAGGAGCCGCGACTCAACCACACCTCACCCAGAAATGCCTCTGATTTCTGGGTTATCTTGGTCTTTCTGGACTCGACCTGCCTGGTGTCGGCTGCTGGTCCGTGTGAAACCTGCCCAGATCTCACAGCAGCCAGACCCAGAGGAGCCTCACTGCAGTTTAAAGAGGTTCCTGTGTTGCCTCCAGCCAAGGAATCCCCTCGAGATTCTCCTGCACAGCAGAGTCCAACCTTTCCCCAAGGCAAGCTGTGAGTAAGGAAAGTGAATTTCACTCCTGGGCTGTAAAAGGAACCAAGGCAGAGAGCAGGAGAGCAGCTCCCCAGGATTCCCAAACCCTGGGCAGCCCCAGGGAGGAGGATTTGGGGGTGTTGGTGGGTGAGAAGCTCCACAAGCCCTGACACCCAAAATCCCCCCGTGCCCTGGGCTGGTCCCCCAGCGAGGGCAGCAGGGGAGGGGGGGATTCTGCCCCTCTGTCCCCTCAGGTCAGACCCCACCTGCAGAGCTGCTCCAGCCCTGGGAACAACAGCACAAGGATTTGGAGCTGCTGCAGAGAGTCCAGAGGAGGCCCCGGAGATGCTCCAAGGGCTGGAGCCCCTCTGCTCTGGAGCCAGGCTGGGAGAGCTGGGGGTGTTCACCTGGAGAGGAGAAGGATCCAGGGAGACCTTGGAGCCCCTTGCAGAGCCTAAAGGGGCTCCAGGAGAGCTGGAGAGGGACTGGGGACAAGGGCTGGAGGGACAGGACACAGGGAATGGCTTCCCACTGCCAGAGGGCAGGGACAGATGGGAGATTGGGCAGGAATTCCTGGCTG
>WEKX01004759.1:102241-189328 GCA_013390025.1 Pitta sordida
AGGGGGTCCTTGGCTCTGTGCGGGGGCTGCCCCGCGGGACCCCGTCCCCACGGCACGGGGGGCTCTGACCAACCTCAGCCTCCCCGCGGGACCCCCGGCCCGGGGCAGCCGAGCCTTTGTCCGGGCTGCGGGGGGACCCCGGGGGTGCGGGGACATCTGTGGNTAGCGGCGAAGGGTTTTTACACGCTGGGCTGATTTCAGCCTTTTTTATAAAACTTCATTGAAATGTAGTGGTTGAGCCTACAAACGTTTTGGATCACATGGAGTTTTGCTTTTTCTTTTTTGGTTCTTTTTTTTCCCCCTAACATTATGATTAATGAGTTAAATTTATTGGCCAGCTGCCCTTTGTAACCATGAATGAGTTCCTAAAAAAAAAAAAGGGCCAAAGAAAAAAAGAAAAAAAGGGAATCTTTTATGTCATCCCGGGCCTCTCTTCCTCCCTCCCTCCCTCCCAAAGAAATATTTTTCTATCATAGCTCGCTGGCCAAAAAGATCAATCTCCCTTTGGAAAAAAAATAATCTGCAAAATTAGGAAGAATAATATTTACCTATCTTGCAAGGTTGCCTGGAGGGCTTTATTTTTGCAAAAACACTCCGAAAACACATTTTTTTTAAAATTTTTTTTTTTATTATTATTTTTGTTTGTTCCCAATCCCTTTGGGGAGGAGGAGAAGGTTCGTTTCTCACCGAGCACGGCCTGACTGGGCATCCCCCAAACGCAGCCCCTGAAAAAGCAGCTGCAGGTGCTCGGCGACCCGAAGGAAAGAGCTGTAACATCAGACTTTTTTTTTTTATTCCACTTTTTTTTTTAAACAAAACTCGGCAAGGACAAGAGAGCCTCCTGCGGGGAGCGGGGGAAGGCGAGAGGGGGCGAGAGCCAGACAAGCGCCTGAGTGATAACTTGCCTGAACCCTTTGATAAATGAGTTGACTCTTTTTTTTTTTCTCCCCCCCCCCCCCCCTTTTTTTTTTTTTTTTTTCCCTTCATTCGCCACACGCCGGGAACAGAATTGGCCCGGACTAGTGGAATTGGCAGCATAAAAAAAAAAAACCAATCCAACTAACATCCAAGTGTGTCTGGTCAATGGAGCGCTTGTTCTGCCGCTGGGCGAGGGCTCGGCTTGTGCTCCCGCACCGGCGATGGATGCTGCGGGCACACACACAGGGGGTTTGCTTTGCTCAGGGTTTGGGGGGGTTTTTTTTTTTAGTTTTCTCGCCCCCCTCGCTCTGCCGTATTTAAAATATTCCTCCGTGGGGTGGGCAGTTCGCCGGAGTCATTAAACCCTCTGTCTCTCTCTGTTTCCCCTCCCCCCTCGCTCTCCCCAGGACTGCCCCTGTCGAGGCTGTGGGAATATGAATCAGCAGCAGCAGAGAATGGCCGCAGTTGGGACAGACAAAGAGCTCAGTGACCTGCTGGACTTCAGTATGGTGAGCGAGCGCGGCCGGGGGGCTCGGCGGGCCCCGGGGCTCTGGGAGCCGCACAAGGGAGGAAATGTGAGCCCGTAAATTGGACATGATGGGTTTCAGATGTGCCGTGTTTGTGTGCGTGCACATGTGCTGCAACTTGTTTATTTTCAAGTTAAAGCAAAGCCTCTGCCCCTCCTCTCCACCCCCACCCCTTCCCCTCAAACGTGTGTTGTTTCCTTGCCGGGAGAGCAGAGAGGGTTGTTGGTTTTGGGTTTTTGGTTTTGTTTTTTTTTTTATTATTTTCTGGATGGGAAATTTTGGGGGAATTAACGGAGTTGTGTGTTCTCTGTTTAAATGCTCACGGGGTGACTGTTTCTGCAGCCACGCAGAGATGTAACTTCAGTAGCTGGTTAATCAAGCAGTTTTTCCCTTCCTCGGATCCAGACTATTAAACTTTTGCTCCCACAGGTTATTTTGTCACAGTTTGAAACGTGTCCAAGCTCTCCAGCGCGTTATTTTTGCAGGAGTTGGACACTTGTGTTCCCCATGCTCTGCTCTTCCGTATCCTGGAAACCTCGGGCTGCATTTAGGAGCTGTTTATTTTCCAAGGAACGGGACCTAAGAGTTCCCCCCAAAGGGTGTGCACGGCTCAGAGGGGGGTTAGTCCCTGGCACCGTCCCGTGTGGCGCTGCCAGCGCTGCTGCCTCTCCTTGGCAGGTGACTCGTGGAGGGCAGAGCTGGTGTTCAAAAGCAAATAACTGTCTGTTGGGTTCCTCTGTTGTGTGCTGCACCCTCACGGCACTCGGAGCGGGTGCCTTGCTGTTCAGATAAGCAAACGTGCTGTGGAGATACAGAAACAACAGCTCCAGGAGTGTCACAGCCAGGAGTGTCACTCTGGGCTGGCCTGGGTCACCCAGGCCCTGCTGGGCTGCTTTTGCTGCCCCGTGGAGGAGAAGGGAGTAAAAGAGGTGTCAGAACCAGGGTCACCTGCTGTCCTGGTGCCTGTGGCACCTGGGGATGTGCTGAGGCTCATCTGCAATGGTTTGGCAATGAGAAATAAACCTTTTTATGCGGCTGGGGCTTGTATCTCTTTGTCCTGGGTGGGGGTCTCTCAGCCCCCCCAGGAGCAGCTCTCCTGCAGGAGAGGCCCAGTTCTCCCAGTTCCCTGCTGCTGTTGGTTGAGCAGTGATGGATTTTTGCAGTAGGATGTTTTACAGCGGGTACAGGGACTGCAGTGACAGGATCCCTGTAAAACCAGGACTCCCTCAGGGCTTGCTGGGGAGCAGCGTGTGGTTGTCTGTCCCTCTCTCGGAGGTCCTGAAGGTTGGCAGGAGCCCCGAAGCTTTTCATCTCCAGCACTGGAGGTTTTGAACTGCACTTTGGGTCAGTAACCCCAAATCTGCTCCTTGGCCAGGGCTGCAGCCTGCTTTGCTTTTTCTCCCTCTTTTTGGCTTTTTCTCCCTCTTGGAAAAAAAATCACATCCCATTTGGAGCTTTAAAAAAGCCCTGAGACCTTTTCAAACCCAACAGACCATCCCCATTTGTGTGCTCAGAGCTGTATTCCCTCAAGGGCTGCTGACCTGTTCCCTCCACACATGAACATTCCTGTCCTTGGAGGTGAATCCCCACCAAAAAGGTTGAATTTGGGGTTTGATTCGATGCTTTTAAGCTGGTGCAAACCCGGCAAGGAGCAGAGCTCGCCCTGTGTTGGTGTGAGGCTCGTGCGGCAGCACCGGGGGCGGCTGCTCGCGGCATCAGGGCCTGCAAATGTCATTTGCCAGCAAATGGTTCGAAGACATTCCCTCCAGGATCAGTTGGCCGATGGGCTCCGACGCAGCCTGGAGCCGAGCCAGCTCTGTTTCACAAACCCTCATCCCCACACACCCTTCTCCTGAGTTTGCATAAAGGGAACACGCATTAACGTCTCTCCCTCAAGGATGAGTGGCTGAAATGGAAAAGCTTCCTAGACAGTGGATGGTGGCTCTGGCAAAGAGGCTCCTCCATGGTTTGCACTCCCTGTGTCTTTGGGATGCAAGATTTTCACCCACAGAACACCCTCTTTCAAGTATATTTATATTTTTCTTTGAATAAACAGGAGCGGAACATCAGTTCAGCAGTCCTCTCCAAGAGAGGAGATGGGAGGGAATTCTGGAGATATTCAGAGCAGCTGGAAGCATTTGCTTCACATCGGTGTTATGACTCCTTTTTTCTAAGGAAAATATGCTCAGCCCCAGTGGTCTGTGGTCCAGCCCTGGGCTGTGTTTTGCTGTGGGAATTTTAAGATTTGGCCATACTGGGTTTGCATAGTCTGCCTTGAGTTCCTGGGGCCTGCAAATGGCAGGGCTCTGTGAGATGTTATAAATTGGGCTTACAGTCCCGTTAATAAATAAATCCATTGGGTAGATACTGAGCTCCCCCAAAGCTTTGTGCCAATGTGATTTGCCAATATGGGCAAAACCCGAGGGAATCTGTAAGTGAGCGGGAGCCAAAGGCCCGGTGGTGCTCTGGGGTGTGCATGGCACACACTTACCTCTACCCCCAAACAAATTGCCTGTTGTAATTTCCCCAAAGTGCAGGGAATTTGTAAGCTCGGCTTCACCGCTGCTCCCTGGCAGGCGGCCAGGATGGGCTGGCAAATCTGGAGAAGAGCTTTCGAGAAAGGATCCTGCATAGAGACCCGAGTGGGCATTGCTTAGGCTGGGCTTTGGCAGCTGCCAGGCTTTGCAGCTCAGCCTGACGGGCACAGGCTGCGTTTGGTGGGAGCTGCCTTTGGCCTGAGCTGTTGGGAGATGATCGACCACAGGGGCTCGGATCTCAGGGAAAGGTTCTTCCCCCAGAGGGTGGTCGGGCACTGAACAGGCTCCCCAGGGTTTGGTCCCGGCCCCAAGGCTGCCAGAGCTCCAGGAGGGTTTGGACAACGCTCTGAGGGACAGGGGGGGATTGTTGGGGTTGGATGGATGATCCTTGGGGGTCCCTTCCAGCTCAGGACGTTCTGTTATTCTATGAGTTGTTGTGGTTATTGGTTATCCCAGGCAGTGTCTCATCTGTGCCAGGGTGTGGGCAGGGATCCTGGCAGGGATGGGGCACCTCTGGGCACGGCAGAGCCGGGGCAGAGCAGCCCCAGGAGGTTCTGTCCGTGCTGCCGAGCGGAGCCGGAGAGCGGCAGCGGCTCCGTGCCAACCGGGGGCTCTGGCAGGAGCGAGATGCTGTTAACAGCCATGATTATTAGCAGAATATTAACCATATGCTGCGGGCAGGCTGCTCATCAGAGCGGGTTTCTGGCTCCACGAGACGGTGCGGGGTGAGCAGGGGCCTGGGCAGTCACTCAGGGTGATTTCTGCTGCTCCAGCCCTCGTGGCCCCGGCCGTGGAGCCACAACTCTGGGGCAGGGCTTGAGCAGCTTCTCCTGCCCTGCCGAGGATGCTGAAGCTGTGCCTGAGCAGCTCCTCGTGCCCCGCCGAGGATGCTGAAGCTGTGCCTGAGCAGCTCCTCGTGCCCTGCCGAGGATGCTGAAGCTGTGCCTGAGCAGCTCCTCGTGCCCTGCCGAGGATGCTGAAGCCGTGCCCTGCCCCAGCCAAGGCTCGGTGCCTGCATTTCCATGGTGCAGCTCTCCCTGTGCTGGGAGGGGAGCGCAGTGTGAGTTCAGAGCCCAGTGGGCGTCTGGGGCCGCGCTCAGGAAGGTCTGTCTTAAGTGAACACGTCTAAAACGTCCTGCTGGCAGCGTGTTTCAAATCGAATTCCCTCTTCTCCTCGGATCAACAGCTGGATACTTTCCACGCTGCAAAATAGATTTGAGGTTTGGAGTTCAGGCCTGAGGTTGGTTCGTGCTGTAGTTCATAAGGTGGGAGAGGGAAGAAGGTTGGAACTGATTTAATTTGAAAAGGGATGCACTGGTAGAAGTGCACAATAAATGAAATGCTGTTTGATGTTCCTCGTGTCTGCTGGATTCGCCTTTCTTGCTTCTGAGTTGGCTGTTGGAGGTGTGGGGTCTGGTGGCTGTAACCTCCCCAGGGAGGGCGTTGGGATCTTCCCTGGGAGAAGTGGATGGAGAATAAATCCTTTGGGAGGGGTGGAAATTTCGCTACCAGGATATGTTGTCAGCTCTCGGGGAGGCTCGAGGTAGGACTTGAGAAACCAAACACGGGCTACTTAAGATGGGGGATTTTACATAACCGTTTAAATCTACATTATTCAAATCTTAACAAAGGCCAAGTAATGACCCAATTACAACCCTTGAGAGCTCCTGCCTGGGTCCCTCCGTAGGTGCCAGCTCTGGTTCATCTCGTCCCTCCCCCCCCGTTTATTTTTAAAGCAGCGTTTTAAAAGCAGAAAGGAAATTTGCAGTGGGTGGATGAACTTTGCCTGCGAGCGACACTCGCCAGCGAGGGCAGGCGGCACTTCACGTATGACTTGTGCCGGCTCCTCGGGGCTGCAGCCCACACCCCGGTGGAAAAAGGAGCTGGGAGCAAGAAAAAAAAAAACCAGAAACACTTCCTGGGGCTGGGGAGTGATAAGTGTGGAGGGTTCCCCCGTTTCCATCCCCCTGCTTTATCGGCTGGAGCTGTGTCAGGGCTTGGGATGGATCTCAGGGAAAGGTTCTTCCCCCAGAGGGTGGTCGGGCACTGAACAGGCTNGACCCACCTCCGGTTCTGCAGAAGCAGAAGGCACTGGGTGCACAATGGAACAAGGCTGTTCATTTTCTCCACTCGAGTTTGCTGCTCAGACCTTGGGTTTTTCAACCTCAGCAAATGATGAGCAGAAAGAAAAAGAGCCAACAGTGCCTTGGTTTTAATTTTTAACTTTTTTTTGGTGCTTTTTGATGCTGGGTTCATCATGCATCCCTTCCCCCTCTGCTGGCACATGCAGACCTGCCCCGTGGAAAGGGGGTTTCTAAACCCTTAATCCTCTTCCCAACTTAAGAGGAGGGAGTGAGCACAGGCTGGGTGGGATCGGCCCCGTAAATTCCATTTCCAGTAGTTCCCGAGGTCTTTGCAGAAAACCCCCTTGCCCTGCCAGGTGCAGAGGAAGGTTGGCTGTAACCTTTCGGTGTTTGGGGGTTTGTTTTTATTTTCTAGCCCAAGTTCCTGAGGAAACAAGTGCCATCTGATGGTGGGGCCACCCCAAATCCCTGTGGAGCCCCTGGGGTGGGTCCATGGGCAGCCAGATGTGGGCAGGCGCTGGCAGCAGTGCCAGGATGCTTAAAACACTGTTTACACCTTTATTTAAATGCACACGTAGAACATCTACACGCTGTGCATTGCTGCGGGTGATCCCAAATTTGTGCTCTTTGTGAATGGCAGTTGGTTCCTTAACTGCTCTCTTTGCATCTCTACCCAATTTAACCGGGTTTTTTTTTTGTTGTTGTTGTTGTTGTTTTTTTCCCTCTCCCCAGCGTTTGTGAAAACAAAGCTGGGCAGACAGCTCTGTACAAAGGAATGTTTCTGACCGCAGCCAGACACCAGCTATGTCAGGGCATGAAACGCTGTGTTTCTGTAGGCTCTTGTGCCATTACATTGTTTAATCTTCAAAGCATTAAACTTTGGAGCTACTCAGACATTACAAAGCTAAAAATAATAAAAATTCAAATGACTTGGTGGTGAAAGTACCTTGAGTCGAGAAAAAAAAAAAAAAAGGATACTAAAATGTTAATTCACAAAGCGTTTTCCCACCAGTTGTTTTATTGGCTGGAGCTCCGTTTGCGTGGAGGAGAATTGGTTTTCTTTTCTGCTGCACGCAGGTGCATGTAAATTATTAAATAACAGCTCCTGAAACTCTCCNGGAGGGTTTGGACAACGCTCTGAGGGACAGGGGGGGATTGTTGGGGTGTCTGGCAGGGCCAGGGGTTGCACTGGATCATCCCTGGGGGTCCCATCCAGCTCAGGATATTCCGGGGTTCTTTGCTTCGGCATCTTTTGCTCTGGTGCAGAAAGGGGTCCGGGACTCCTAAATGCCGTGGGGAGGGAGGGCAGGAAGGTGTTGCATCAGCCTCAAAACATCTCTGAAGGCAGGCGGAGGAGGAGAGGGCATCCCCGGGGCTGGGGGAAGNCCTGGGGTGGGTCCATGGGCAGCCAGATGTGGGCAGGCGCTGGCAGCAGTGCCAGGATGCTTAAAACACTGTTTACACCTTTATTTAAATGCACACGTAGAACATCTACACGCTGTGCATTGCTGCGGGTGATCCCAAATTTGTGCTCTTTGTGAATGGCAGTTGGTTCCTTAACTGCTCTCTTTGCATCTCTACCCAATTTAACCGGGTTTTTTTTTTGTTGTTGTTGTTGTTGTTTTTTTCCCTCTCCCCAGCGTTTGTGAAAACAAAGCTGGGCAGACAGCTCTGTACAAAGGAATGTTTCTGACCGCAGCCAGACACCAGCTATGTCAGGGCATGAAACGCTGTGTTTCTGTAGGCTCTTGTGCCATTACATTGTTTAATCTTCAAAGCATTAAACTTTGGAGCTACTCAGACATTACAAAGCTAAAAATAATAAAAATTCAAATGACTTGGTGGTGAAAGTACCTTGAGTCGAGAAAAAAAAAAAAAAAGGATACTAAAATGTTAATTCACAAAGCGTTTTCCCACCAGTTGTTTTATTGGCTGGAGCTCCGTTTGCGTGGAGGAGAATTGGTTTTCTTTTCTGCTGCACGCAGGTGCATGTAAATTATTAAATAACAGCTCCTGAAACTCTCCCAACTTTCATTAAAAGATATTTATCCAGGTTAGGTGACGAGGTGTGAGGAAGCTCCTGGCAGGAGAAGCTCAGTTGTGATGCCCAGTTGTGACACAGGTTCCCCAGAGCGACCGAGTCTGTAAAATATAAAATATAAAAAAATGTTTAAATCGTGAGCTTTGCCCTTGGAGCAGCTTCTGCCCCCAGCCTCCAGCTGCTGGTGGTGCTGGAGCTGCTCCAGGGGTGTGCAGGGCTCGTCCCTCGGGGTCGGGCATCGCTGGATGGTGGGGCTGAGTCACCTCTGCCTGTGCCAGCCAGACCCCCGGGCAGCCACGGCCTCCCCGGGCACTGCCTGTGCCCAGAGACACAGGATGAGGCCCGGAGAGCTGGGGGAGCTGGGATGGGGAGGGATGAAATGAGCTTTGCTGGGTGCTGCAGTGCCCTCATCCAGCCAGGTTTTGGGGAATGCAGTCGGCCCCGTGGGAGGGGAGGGCCTGGGGGAGCAGATTGGGGAGGAAAGTGCTGGTTCTGACCGAGCAGGGATGTTCCTCGGCTGGTTTGCAGTTGTACCCAGGGAACCAGGCACAGGAGCATCACAGAGGCACAGAATGTGCTGAGCTGGAAGGGCCCCACAGGGATCCCACCCTTAACCCTGCACAGAGTCACCCCATGGCCGAGGGCACTGCCCAAGTGCTTCCTGAGCTCGGTTGGGTTTGTCGCTGTGGCTCCTTCCCCGTGTGTGTGTTGGGGCAGAGCTGCTCTCCTGCCCCAGGGTGTCACGGGTTAACAGGGACGCAAGGAAAAGTTTTCTGCATCAATAAAGTGCTTCTCTTCCCCCTTCCCACCCCCACTCTGACCCCTTTGCGGCAGCACAGTAAAACTAACATACTGAAATCCCTTTTCTCTTCCCTTCTCTCTCATCTTCTTGTTTTTCTAGATGTTTCCCCTGCCAGTGGCTAATGGAAAAAACAGACCCACGACCCTAGCGAGCACTCAGTTTGGAGGATCAGGTACTGTCATCTTCATTTTTTTGCCTTATACCATAATGATTCTTGCAATAAATCCCTGTTTAGTTCCAGAGACACCAGAGGAGGGGGGTTCTGTAGTTTTGTTATGTATTTTTCTGATGGTGTTTCTCTGGATGATGTTCTTGTGCGTCTCTGGGTGGGTGAAGCTGCTCCTGCTGATCTGTCTCCTGTTAAGGAGTCACCCTGAGCTGGAGGTTGTTGTCCCACTGCTCCAGGATCCGGGGAGCAGACAGTCAGGGCTCTTCTCTAAGCTGCTTAGACGTGTCTGCAGTGCCCTGGAAGACTTTTGCTGTTGCTTTTATCAGACCTGGTGGTGGTGGTTCATTGCTGGGGCTCTGGGGTAGTTTGGGTGTGTGGTCTGTGCAGCCCCCCCAGCTGCTTCCCTGCTGTTGGGGGGGATCCCAGCATTCCCAAAGGGATCTGGTGGAGCCCTCCTGACTGGGTGCTTCCAGGGTGCCGAAAGGGAGGCAGGGATGCCAACCTCAAGGGTTTGGGGAGCAGGGCAGTGGGGAGGAGCAGGGTGGTGATCCAGCTGCTGTAGGAGACCCAAAAGGGTGAGTAGCTCAGGTGTCTGATGTGAAATTTGGTGCTGCTTGATTTGAGGCTGAAGTGGCAAATTCCTGGACAGTGCTGTGCTGGGTTTTGGTGCCCAGGGAAGCTGCTCTGTGTGGGCCTGACAGGTGGGAAGTTCCTTGAATTTGCCTTTTTTGCTGAACGCTTTGTGGATGGTTGAAACTCAACCTTCTCTACTCTGAGCTGACTCCGGCTGTCCAGGGAAACTCCTGTGGAACAGCCTGGAGACATCCTGGAGCCCGGGGTGGGATTTCTGGAGAGCAGCTTTGGTGGCTGTGTGGGCCCTGGGGACCCTGCAGCAGCGGGACAGGAGGGGTGTGCTCTGCCCTGCCCTGCTCTGCCTCTGCCCTCTGTGACCAGGGAAATTCGATGCTTTTGCATTGAGCTGTTTAGCTGCGTGTCAAGATGGTTTTGAGCAAACACTTTTACAGGGAGGGAAGCTGCTGAGTGAGTGGGCGCTGGAGGAAATTCAAGGGTTGGGGGTGGGGGGGGGGGGGAACTCTGGGGTTAACCCAGATGGAAGCTGATCTCTCCGCCGAGTGCTCCTTGTGTGACTTCTGCTGGTAAAACAATCCAGAAAAGCCTGGGCTGCCTGCTGGTGGGAGAGAGGAGCAGCAGAGCACTGCCCTCAGTCCTTTTCCTGCTCGGAGCCTGCCTTGGCTGCAGGCTGGGTGCTGCTGGCCAGGAGCAGAGGCTCAGAGCAGGGCCCTGCGGCGCAGCCGGAGCAGCAGCCGGACACCCCCCGCTCACCAAACCTTTGAGCGTACCCCCAGCTCCTGCTTTTCTTTTGGGTGAGTGAAAGGTGATGTTGACACCACCCTTCCTCTGGGCTGCTGCTTTCTGAGTGTCTGGGAGCAATTCACAAAGGCAGAAGGTTATACAACCACATTGGAGGACGTTGCACAATCCCTGCTGTCCCACTCACACTCTGCTGAGGCTCCTCCGTCCTGCCCTGGGCATCCTGGGTTGGGAGCACAGCTCAGGGCTTTGCTCCAGCAGCAGAGTTAGCCCTTGGTCAGCCTCACCTCGGGGAGCAGGGGATGTGTTCCATTTGTGCGTCGGCTTTGGGGCTTCTCCCTGTTCCTGATTGGCTTTTTGCTGGTGGGGTGAGTAACTGCAGTGAGGGTTCAGCGAGATGTGCTGTGCACAGGGGTGTGCTCTGCCTCTCAGAAGGATCCAACATGTCTAAACGAGGTCCTAGATAGTGGTGAGTGGTTGTTTTCGTACTTTGTTGATGTTGGTTTAGATTAATTCACTCATTGGCAGCGAGGTGCAACCAGGTACTCGTTAGAATCATAGTCATGGAATGGTTTGGATTGGAAGGGACCTTAAAACTCATCTCATTCCATCCACTGCCATGGGCTTGGACACTAAAACAGGGCGTTCCAAGTCTCATCCAGCCTGGCCTTGGTCACCCCCAAAGGTAGTTCATCCTCAAAGACACACCCAGCCATCCAGCTCAAAATCTGAAGCTGAATCTTCACTAACCCTGATGGGATCAGAGAGTGAAAAATAGATGGTCCCTGGATCTGTGGAGCTGGACTTGCTGAGGGAGCAGAGTGTTCCAGAGCCACACCATAATCTGCACCTGGAGATGAGCTGTGCAGGAAGGCCAAAGCTTCATCTTCCCTGTGCCCGTGTGTTTCCAGCACTGCTGCCCGCTCAGCCCCTGAAGCACCCAGGAAGGCAGAGCAGCATTTCCCCTCTGCTGCCATCTCTGCTCAGAAAGGAGAAGCAAACACTGATTTGTGTTAAGTCTGAGCTCAGTGCTCTGCACCATTGAGTTCAGTGCCAGCATCTCATTATCTGAGCTCACTGTAGTAACCCCAAGGTAATAACCTGATGTTGCCTTATGTACCAGAAAAATTGGTGTCTCATCCTTCTGCCTGCCCAGGAGGGGTGGGATGGCATCTCTGGGGTGATGGCATTTGGGCTGGACAGGAGAATTCATGGCTCCCACTTCCCATCTCTCTCCTCCTTGGGGAAATCCTGGGGCAATGTGTAGCTTTTGTTATTTTTCCCCTCCAGAGGAGCTGCTGCCTTGAGGGAACCAGGCACTGAGTGATCACTCACTTGCCCAAGGTGAGGCTTGTGCTTCCAAATTCCAACTGGTAAATGAAGGAGCGCAGGCATTTGGGACTAGGCAACACCAGCTGGAAAATCACCCCAAATCCGAATTCTTTTTCAAATCCAAAATTTCTTTCCCAGGAGGGTTGTTAACCATTGGCACAGGCTGGAGTCACCGTCCCTGGAAGTGTTCAGGGACAACGTGTGCCTGTGGCACTTGGGGACATGTTTGAGTGGTTCTACATGGTGAGGTTGACAGCTGGACATTATGATCTTAAAAGTCTTTTAAAACCTTAACAATTCCATCATTTCAATAACTGCCCTGACCAAGCTGCTGCTGCTTGTGCCACTGGAACAAGCAGAGAGGAACCTGTTTTCCTCTCCCAGGCCAGAAACGTTCAAAGTGCTACTGCAAACCCTCCAGCTCCGAGATCCCTTTTCCTCCCTATTTGTCCCCTGCTTTTATTTTAAGCCCTGCCACTGTTTCCCTCGTTTCTGTCCTTAAATGCTCCGGGGAGGAACTGGTTTCGCTCCCCCGCCGCACGGACAATTCAGCACCTCCGCTCTGCCTTTTCTTGGCAAGGAGAGACCCAACAATTGCCACGAGGATGGGGCTGACGTCACACAGCCCCTGTCTGCAGCATTTATAGCACATATAGGTCACCACGGGAAGTTGCTCTTCCTGGGGCTTGGAGCTGCAAACCAGCGTTTTCCAGCCTGAGCTGTGGGGTTTTGTTTCAGCCCCGGCCTCGTTATCCTGGCCCTCGAAGGCGGCGGTTTCACCGTCCCCTCCCCGAACTCTTTGTTGTTTGCACTTAGGAAAACATTTCAGGCCGTGTGCTCCATCATGTCATAGTTCATAAATGACTAATCCGAGCAGCCAGGAGCTCCCTGGCGGCGCTTCATTAAACCCGGCCTCGAGCAGTGGCTGAATTTCACATGGAAGTGACCATTTGAATTGACATGGAGACAGGAGGAGAGGCAGGAGGCCGCAGGTTGGGCTGTGCTGGGGCTGTCACAGATGCACAGAATATTCTGAGTTGGAAGGGACCCACAAGGATCATCGAGTCCAGCTGTTAAACCACCACGGCCTCCCTGGCGGGAATCTCCCACATGGGAGATGGGGACACTCAGCACTGCACTGAAGTGGATTTCTGTCGCCTCGTGGCTGCTGAGATTTCGGTGGGGTCTGTGTTTTGCAGGCTGTGCCTGTGCTTCCTGAAGGAGCTTTGGCTCTGCAGAGCAGGGCAATGACCCCGAGGCACGTGGCTGTGCGAGGTAACTCATCTCCTGGAGCAGCACACGAGCAGCACTTCAGTCTCTGGGTGACGTGGAGGGTGTTCAGTCATCTCCCTTTGTACCCCAATGGGATGGGGTGCCCTGGGGAGCCCAGGGGGCTCCTGCTCACAGATAAAACCTCTGCTAAAAACACACCTCTCTTTTTTTTTTCTTGTTATTTCCCTTTCAAGTCAGTAAATTCACCATTAAATACCTTTTCCTTCTTGCTCTGTGAGCTCCTTT
Organism: Pitta sordida; assembly: GCA_013390025.1. Lineage (NCBI taxonomy): Eukaryota > Metazoa > Chordata > Aves > Passeriformes > Pittidae > Pitta > Pitta sordida. The sequence continues at coordinate 115,502 of WEKX01004759.1, forward strand.
GCTTGGGCAGGTTTGGAAGGGAGAGTCCCCCCCCCGGCCTGTGCTGTGATTCCCACCCCCAAAATTCGCTGTGTCCTTTCTTGTGAGCTGAGGCTCCTCGGGAGGGAGTTGCTTTGATCGGGGGAAGTTCCTCACGTACATTTGAAGCTGGCTAACCAGGGAGTTTTTCAAAGGGTTACAAGCTGGTGCATGTAACAAATTTGAAGTTCTAGTCTAGTGAACAAAGCAAATGGATTCTCCCCGGAGGGAGGCGAGTCCGGATCCCCTTTGAAACCTGCTTTAAACAACGCTCAGACTTGGATACCTGTGGCAACAGCACTGAAAGTCATAAATTCTGTGAAAGCTGGGGCTGCCTCTTTAATTGGGGCTATGGGGGAGCTGTTTGAAGGTTTAATTAGTCGGTGTGTGCAGGAAGCTCCGAGTGGGATGGGGAGGACCTGGTACCCTGGTGGGAGCAGGATGGTGCTGGGCTCCGCTCTGCTCGTGGGTCTGGGTGGTTTGCAGTGAAATTTTAGAGGTTGGGGCTGGGAAGGGCCAAGCCCAGCGTTGCTGTGCTGTCAGCAGTCGAGTCTCAGGCTGCAGAAACCCATTTGCAACCGTTTTCCATAGTGAGGAAAGCAGGAGCTTTTATTAGCAAGGCTCTCTCACGTTTTCCTACAAACTGCCTCGAGTTCCCACATGTTTTGCTTATGCTGAAGTGGGAGTGCTGGGCTTTGCTTGCTATTTTGATGGATGATGAAAGGCAGACATGAGGTGTGCAATATGGGGCTTGATATTTAAAACTGGCACTTGCCATGAAAAGTCCAGGCTGTGTGTTTATGTGGGGGGTGCTTGTGTGTGACCCTGCAAACTGTCACCGAAGGCGAAGCCACCACAACAAAAAGGCAAAGCAGAAAAATTCACTTGCCAGCCCATTGGTGTGACCCTTTGTTTCAAAGTAAATGTTGCTGTTCAACCATTATTGAGGGAAACCAAAGGAGAGCTGGGGGTGCTCAGCCTGGCGAAGGATCCAGGGAGACCTTGGAGCCCCTTGCAGAGCCTAAAGGGGCTCCAGGAGAGCTGGAGAGGGACTGGGGACAAGGGATGGAGGGACAGGACACAGGGAATGGCTTCCCACTGCCAGAGGGCAGGGACAGATGGGGGATTGGGCAGGAATTCCTGACTGTGAGGGTGGGGAGGCCCTGGCACAGGTTTCCCAGAGCAGCTGTGACTGCCCCATCCCTGGAAGTGTCCAAGGCCAGGTTGGAGCAGCCTGGGACAGTGGGAGGTGTCCCTGCGCATTCTGTGGAAGAGCCTCACCACGGACAGGTCAGACTTGCAAAGCCATGAGGTGTCATTGGCTTGGAAGGAGATGGTCCCTGCAGCCCCAGCACTGCTCTCACAGCTCTGGAGCCTTCCCACTGCTGGAGCGGACGAGGAGGAGGGTGGGAGGAATGGCAGGGACACACTCAGGATGCTGCATTCCTGACTTTTCCAGTAACAAAGCCTGGAGGACTTTCAGTGAGGTTCATCTCCCATGTGCTCATCAGGCTTTCAGCTTTGGTTTTGTCTCTGCCTTCAGGAAGCTCCTGTTCTCCTCCTCTCCCCTTCCTGCTCCCCGGATTTCCCATGGGGTGCATCCCAGTTTCCAGGATAAGGAAAGCAGGGTCTGAAAGAAAAGGGTTGGAGGGCCCTAAAGATGGACCAGGGAGTGCAGATCAGCAGGAGATGGAAAGTGTGGGGGAACAAATGGCAGGGGAAGATCTTCACTCCTGGGTGCCTTAATCCAGCATCACATCTCTGCCCCTGGTGTCCTGGGGTGCACATCCCTAATCCAGCATCACATCCCAGGCTCATCTCTGCCCCTCGTATCCTGGGGTGCACATCCCTGCTCCCTGAGCTTCCCCACCTGGGCAGCTGGTTCTCCTGTGCCTTTGCAGTGAGATTGAAACAGAATCCCCAAATGGTTTGTGTTGGGAGGGACCTCAAAGCCCATCCAGTTCCAGGGACACCTTCCTCCATCCCAGGTTGCTCCAAGCCCTGTCCAGCCTGGCCTTGAAATATGAAAGGCTCTCTCTTCCCTCCGCAATTAATTTCCTCCCCCTTGAGTGTTTGGGCAGCACTGAGTGAGGGTGTCCTGTGCTGCCAGAGACACGGGGGGTTTCTGGTTGGCACAGGAGGAGGAACAGGGTGCCTGTGCTGTGGGGATGCTCCGGCAGCAGCTCCTCTGCCAGCTGGGGAGAGGCAAATACAACCTGCTGCTTGTCTCAGGGTGCATTTGACTTCAAGGGTTAAAAGGGCCGTGTTTTCAGGGTGTTCTATTGGGGTTTTCTTGTTCACCTCCCACCCTGGGGAAGAGTCCTCCTGGCTGGAATTGAGATTTTGGGCTGGGAAAGTGCACAGGGAATGCTGGGGATGGCAGAGCCGAAGCTGTACTGAAATAAGTGACAGCTTTTGTTTAGAAACTGCCAATTTGCCACAGACCTTGTTTAAGCACAGATTTAACTTTGCCAGAGCTGCTGAAGCAGTGCACTGCTCTCTTCCTGGCAGAGCTTTTCCCCTCCCTGGATGAGGCAGTTCTGTACCAGTGGAGCTGTGCTGCTCGAGGGGGTGGGATGGGATCAGTGTCTGATGGAAAAATCGCGAGCGTGGGTTAAGGCTGAGGTGAAGCTGGGCTTGGTGTGTAAATTCTGTGTGTCAGGAGAGCAGGGACAGCTCCAGCACCTGCTTGCCTGTTAGTGAGAGGAGCTGTTGGGTAGTAACTAGTGAGTAAAGAGAGTTTAGGTTCGATATTGGGATGGAATTCTGCCCTGTGAGGGTGGGGAGGCCCTGGCCCAGGTTTCCCAGAGCAGCTGTGGCTGCCCCATCCCTGGAAGTGTCCAAGGCCAGGTTGGTGCCACCTGGGACAGTGGAAGGTGTCCCTGCCCATGGCAGGGGGTGGCACTGGGTGGGTTTAAGGTCCCTCCCAACTCAAATCCTTGTGGGATTTTGTGAATTGTCTGAAGTCCCTGCCCTGTTTGTCCTGCCCTCTCCTCCATTCCCAGGGCCTGGATCTCACCACAGATGGTCTGTGGAACACGGGATGCTGGGGTTTGGTGCTGGATGCAGCAGCTCTGCCTCAGCCCAGCCCAAATCCTGCCTGCCCAGCGCTGCTCAAGCGGCACGTGTTGGCTCAGCAGCCCAGCTCGAGGCCTCCACACTTGTTGTGCCCTTTCCAAAGGGGAGAGATGGCTTTGGAAGGGACCCAGCAGGTCTGGCAGGCGTTTGTGCTGGACCTCACTGCAGCTCATTGCAAATTCTGCATGCCCTGTGGGGTGCCCTGCTCCAGCACGTGTCCTGCGTGTGGCCAGTTCCCTGCACCTCCCTGGCTCATGTTTATGTGCAGTGAGACTCAAATTGGAGTTAGTATTATTATTATTATTATTATTATTATTATTTTGAGACAAAAAATGGGCATCTTAAGGGGATGGATTTAATGCTATTTAGTGCTACTATTTTATTACCCTGGATGGTCTCATCTCTCACCCAGCACTCCATTCCCCACTCTTAACACAGCTGAAGGCTACTGGAAATGCATTTCTCAGCTCACTGGCACCCAAAATCACTGGTGCAGGTGAGATTTTTGATGGTTTTTTGACTCAAGAGCTGACTGGATAATGATTTTACTCACAAATGACATTTTCATGCGTAGGGAGATGATGGTGGCCAGCCCCTTTGGCTGGAAGGGGGAATGTTGCCACAGGCCCCTCTGTGGTCCTGGGACTGCGGTGGATGTGCTGAGGTGCCCGTGGCAGAGCGTGGGATGAGGCACCGTGGGAATGAGGTGATGGGGCTGCATCAGCTGGAAACCTGCCCCGGGAGCTGCCCAGGCCTGGAAAACACCCAGTGTTCCCAGGAGAGGGTTTGGTGCCTCTCCCAGTGCTGCAGGTCCACCCTGGGTCCCCACTGCTGTTTCTCCTGCTGCTCATCCCCTGCTCCCCTCTGCCTCTGCTCAGCCTGATCCCCCTGCTCTGGGCACAGGATGGGGGGATTCACCCTCTGCCAGCACAGGGAGGGAGGGTGAGCTGCTGGGTGGGAGCCAGTGCTGGGGGTGCCAGGGCAGCGTCTCAGCTGTGCCAGAAAGTTTGCCCAAGCCAGGAAAGAACTCTTGGAAAAAAGTCCAGAGGAGGCCCTGGAGATGCTCCCAGGGCTGGAGCCCCTCTGCTCTGGAGCCAGGCTGGGAGAGCTGGGGGTGCTCACCTGGAGAGGAGGAGGATCCAGGGAGACCTTGGAGCCCCTTGCAGAGCCTAAAGGGGCTCCAGGAGAGCTGGAGAGGGACTGGGGACAAGGGATGGAGGGACGAGAGGGCCAATGGCATCCTAGCCTGCATCAGGAATGGAGTGGCCAGTAGGTCAAGAGAGGTTCTCCTTCCCCTGTACCGGGCACTGGTCACACACACCTTGAGTCTTGGATCCAGTTCTGGGCCCCTCAGTTAAAGAAAGATGTTGAGGTGCTGGAACGAGTTCAGAGAAGGGCAACAAGGATGGGGAAGGGGCTGGAGGATCAGCCCTGTGAGGAGAGGCTGAAGGAGCTGGGGCTGTTTAGCCTGGAGAAGGGGAGGCTCAGGGGTGACCTTATCGCTGTCTGTAAATATCTAAAAGGAGGTTGTAGTCAGGCTGGGGTCAGTCTTTACTCTCTGGCCATTGGAGATAGAGCAAGAGGTCATGGGCTTAAGCTTCAGCAGGGGAGGTTTAGACTTGACATAAGGAAAAGGGTTTTCACTGGAAGAGTGATCTGGTTTTGGAAGGTGTTGCCCACAGAGGTGGTTGAGTCGCCAACCCTGGAGGTGTTCAAGGGTAGGCTGGATGAGGTGCTGAATGATATGATCTGGATGTTAGATGTTGGGGTTAGTTGGATTATAGGTTGGACTAGATGATCTTCGAGGTCTTTTCCAGCCTCGTCTATACTGTGATAGGACACAGGGAATGGCTTCCCACTGCCAGAGGACAGGGACAGATGGGAGATTGGGCAGGAATTCCTGGCTGGGAGGGTGGGGAGGCCCTGGCCCAGGTTTCCCAGAGCAGCTGTGGCTGCCCCATCCCTGGAAGTGTCCAAGGCCAGGTTGGAGCAGCCTGGGACAGTGGAAGGTGTCCCTGCCCATGGCAGGAGGGGGCACTGGATGAGCTTTAAGGTCCTTTCCAGCTCAAATGGTTCCATGGTTCTCTCTGCCTATTGGATTCCCAACTGTGGGGTTGGGATTTTCCTGCCCTCTCCCAGCACCTCCAAGTAGCTCTGAGGGGCCCAGCACAGCACTGGAAGGCTGCAGGCCCTGAGGAGGGGCACCAGCTCCTCTGCCTGGCCCTGTGTGACCAGGACAAGGGACATGGGCAGTGTCAGGAGCGGGTGCTGAGGTTTCCCTGGCACAGCCCCAGGCCACCAGCCAAGTTGGGTACGAGCAGTTGCCCAAACCTGATCTGCTTGGGAAGGGAGGGTGGGCAGTGACTCACTTGGTGCCCCTTCCTCCTGAGGGGCAGGGGCTGAGCTCTGCTCTGGGAGCAGGGACAGGAGCCCAGGGAAGGGCTGGAGCTGTGTCAGGGCTTGGGATGGATCTCAGGGAAAGGTTCTTCCCCCAGAGGGTGGTCGGGCACTGAACAGGCTCCCCAGGGTTTGGTCCCGGCCCCAAGGCTGCCAGAGCTCCAGGAGGGTTTGGACAACGCTCTGAGGGACAGGGGGGGATTGTTGGGGGGTCTGGGCAGGGCCAGGGGTTGCACTGGATCATCCCTGGGGGTCCATTCCAGCTCAGGATATCCCAACATTCTGTGATTCCCAGCTAACAGCTCAGAGACCCACAGACCCCTGGGATGGAGTGTTGGCCTGATTGCAGGTGCCTGGTGGGGCCCTGGGGCTGTTGGAACAGGGATTACTCTTTATGAAAGTGAATTTTTTCCAGAGGCTGGTGGCACATGGCCTGTGGGCAGGAGCTGATGGCCACGTCCCCTCCAAGCAGAGCCCAGCCCGTGGGGGGCACATCTCACTCCACAACCCAGAGCCCCCTCTGCCAGGAGGTCCCCAAATACTCGGCAAGCCTTGATTAGCACATTAGCTTAAATAAATTGAGTTGTATATCCACGGAGGGGAAGAGAGGTGCTGCACTCCTTCAGTGGTGACTTAAAGTTTAATTAATTTTGTTGCCAAATGAGGCATGAAATACAGTGTGAAATGTATCGTGGTGCTGAATGTGTAATTGTACAGGGGACTGGGGCTCAGGGATCACCTGAGGCAAGGCAGGCACAGCTCTCGTGGCCCTGAAACGTGTCTGTGGCAACAGAGAGAGAATTGGGGGGGGGACAAAGAGGGGACAGACCCCTCAGCAGCTCTGCCTGGGGAGTGGGGACTGGGCCAACCTCCCCAGCACAGCAAAGGCATCGTTGTACCCAAGGGTTTGCCAGAATTCTGGGGGTTTTTTGCCAGAGGATCCAACCCCTGGGCATGAGCCTCATGTCAGGGTCCCCAGGTCTGTCCCCTCCAGGAGCAGCCACTGGGACTGTCGTGCCTTCACCTCCTAAAATTGATTTGCCCCTGGGTTTGGGGTGAGATGAAGGTTTTGGATGGTGGTTTTGCCACGTGGTTGTAGAGAGTGTGGTTTGTCTGTCCCAGGTGGCCTTTGCAGGGTGGAAATACATATGAAGGCACATCAGAAAGGGGGAAAGCTGAACTGTGGGGGAAGATTTCTTGATTCAACTCTGGAGGATTTCTGCAGTGGCTGTTTCAATGCTCTTCTCCCTGCCCTGATTAATGTTTCTGGAGGGAGTTTGCCTTCACGGTGCCTTGCTCCCCCACGAAAGAAGGGAAAAGAGGCAGTCCAGGACATCTGCCCCCGTTTTTTAATCCTGAATTTTCCAATTAACTCGCCAGGTAGCCCAGCTCCAAAGCCAGCAGGGAGAAAAACCTAAAAAACACTGTCCATCTGCCTGTTAACCCTGGGAAGCACATCCCCACCTCCAAAGTGACCTCAGGCAACGTCTTCCTCTAAATTTAGCTGGGGATTGCGTCAGGAGTAAGAAGGAGGTGAAGTTAATGTGGCATAAGCTTTTTCTAGCAGGGGAGTTTGCATGATTACACAGGGACTGAAAATAAATAAATGGGCCTTGGATCAGAGCATCTCGAGCATCTGGGGCCGAGGCTGGGAGGAAGGGCAGCTCCAGCAGCCCTGGGGGGGGGTGTGGAGGTGGCTTTTTTTGGACAAAGGACAGTCATCTACGAACTTTGGCTCGTCCTAACTGGGAAGAACCTTCCAGAAAAGCAGGTGCTGTGTGCTCTGGGGTCACCTCTCCTGGGCACCGGTTTGGTGGTGGGCAAAGCCTGGAGCTCACCGGGCACCACTCAAGGCTGAGCTGTTCCTCCCCCTCCTCAGGGAGTTCTGAAGCCTCTCCTGCCCAGCCTTCCTCCCTGGCCTTTGGGGGGTGAGGAATTGGCAAGTTTTTCCCCCTCCAAAAGCCCTCCTGGGTGTCTGTTGCACTCACAGACATGGTGGCATCGGGGGACACCCCGCTGTGGCCCTGGCCTGGCAGAAGCCGTTCAGGACCAGCCTTTGGGAGCACTGGGGGTGCCAATCCCCTCCTCACCTTCCTGCCTGTCCTGTCCAACCCCAGTCTGAGTTGTGACAAGTGACAAACCCTGTGGCAGTGAGGGCGTGACCTCCCCTCAGAGCACAGAGATGGCCTGGGCCCCTTCTGCTTTTTCTGGGACATTTTTTTCCGAAGCCATTCGGTCTCCCTTCCAAAGGCTCCTTAGTGCCCCGTTAACATTGTTATACAAAGCAGCAGTGTGCCATTTAATTAGGAAAAATACCCACTAACCTCTACCATATGCTGCTCTTCTCCTCGTATTTGCATTTGAAAGTCCAGCTGAATTTCAATGTGAAACTGGATTTTATCCAAATGATGAATGGCCCCAGAAGCTGTGGGAAGGTGGATGTGCCTCCCCGTCGCATATGGTTGGTTGGGTCGTTGGGATTTTCTTTTTTTTTCCTTTTTTTAAAGAAAGAAATTTAAAGCTAAGTTCCTTCATTTTTTGTCCCGTGGTTCAAACTGTTCACACCTTTCCTCTAAAACCTGCAGTGGACTTGTCTGGCCTTGTGGTCATTCCTGAGGCTTCTGAGGTGCAGGAGTTCCAGCCCCACCAAGGCAGAGGGATTGGATTTACACTTATTCCACTTCTTTTCGGTGGCAGCTCCACTCACAGCCCTGCCCTGGGCTGGTCCCCCAGCGAGGGCAGCAGGGGAGGGGGGGATTGTGCCCCTCTGCCCCCTCAGGTCAGACCCCACCTGCAGAGCTGCTCCAGCCCTGGGAACAACAGCACAAGGATTTGGAGCTGCTGGAGAGAGTCCAGAGGAGGCCCCGGAGATGCTCCCAGGGCTGGAGCCCCTCTGCTCTGGAGCCAGGCTGGGAGAGCTGGGGGTGTTCACCTGGAGAGGAGAAGGATCCAGGGAGACCTTGGAGCTCCTTTTCCCACTGGCAGAGGGCAGGGTGAGATGGGATACTGGGAAGAAGTTCTTCCCTGTGAGGGTGGGGAGGCCCTGGCACAGGTTTCCCAGAGCAGCTGTGGCTGCCCCATCCCTGGGAGTGTCCAAGGCCAGGTTGGAGCAGCCTGGGACAGTGGAAGGTGTCCCTGCCCTTGGCAGGAGGTGGCACTGGATGAGCTTTAAAGTCCCTTCTGACCCAAACCCTTGTGAGATTCTGGGATTCATTTCCCAGCTCACCCTCGGGTGGATTTGTGCTCCTGCCCCTCGGGTTGTGTCCTGCCCTCCAGGCTTTGCTGAAAGGGCACCAGGCACAGCTCCTGAGCCAGAAGCTCAAGTTGTGGTTTTTCATTTTTGGTTGGAGCAGTGGCAGCTCCAAACCCTTCCCAGCCAGGTCTGGGACAGTGTTCCCCAGCCCCTGGGAGCAGGAGCAGAGGCATTTCTTCACTGCTGGAAGCTTTAGGAGCCCATACAGCACAACCCCACATCCCTTAGAGCTGCCTGGGCTTTTTTCTTTTGCGGGATTTTTCTTCTCATCTGAGCTGCATTTAAGCTGAGTTAAGCTCTGGGACAAACTCAGCATTAGGTTGCTGAGCCGGGTGTGCTCACACTGCTCTCAGTGACCTTTTACCTCACCTACCTGGCAAAAAAAGCCCTTAAAAGTCGCTTCCTATCCTGATTATTTCACATCCTCTGCGAATCTGCCATCAGAGGGTGGCCTGGGTGCCGGGCTGGCCGTGGTGCTCACAGGGGCTGTTCCGAGTCTCTGACTTTTGTTCTCCTTTCCCTTCACCCCTTGGAGATCAGTTCAGTCTTGAAGACAGTTTTTGCTGGGGTTTCTTGTTGTGTTAATGCAGCTGAGCTAATCTGATTACATTTCCAGATTTGGGTAATGGAATAACAAGTCAGGAAACTCTCTTTTTTTTGGTTTGTTTTTTTTTTGAATGAGAATTTATGTCACTTCCAAATTATCTAAGTCTTCAGTTGGGAAGCTCTTTCCCTTCCTCAGTTACTCAGAGGGGTTATGGATTCTCCATCCCTGGAAGTGTCCAAGGCCAGGTTGGAGCCACCTGGGACAGTGGAAGGTGTCCCTGCCCATGGTAGGGGTGGCACTGGATGGGCTTTGAGATCCTTCCAACCCAAACTGTTCCATGATTCCATGTTCTACTCTTGCCACGAGGGCTCCTTGCTGCTGTGGCCACTCAGGTGCTGCACTCTGTGCCCTGTGCTGTGCTCACAGGGCAGCCACAGCGTTGTCCTGGGGGCCCAAAAAGATGGGTACAGATTATTCTGAGTTGGAAGGGACCCACAAGGATCATCAAGTTCAACTCTTAAATGGCACCACTGCCTCCCTGGTGGGAATCGAACCCCTGCATGAGAGGTGGGGACACTCACCACTGCACTAAAGTGGATTTTATTCCCTTTTTCCTGGGAGCTGCAAAGCCAGAGGGACCGTGTACTGTGCTTGGCCCTTGCACACCTGCCCTTCCTGGGGTGGTTTCACCAGTGTCTCGAGGAGTGTTGGCTTCATCCATCCCTGTGCCCACTCTCAGATTCAGGGGAGGGGCCTGGAAAACAGCTCAGCCAAACCATCTCACAGTGGCAACTTCCTTTCTAAAAGGAGAAGGATGTTGTGGAGTTCGTGGCTTCCCATTATTTTCCCCAATTTGAGCTTTCTTGACATCAATCCCGCAGTGCCTGCAGTATGAGAAGGGTCTGAAGCTGTTGAAGAGTGTCCAAAGGAGGGACACGGAGCTGGGGAAGGGTCTGAGGAGCAGCTGAGGGCACTTGGCTGGTTCAGCTGGAGCAGAGGAGAGTGAGGGGAGACTCCTCGGGGTCTGCAGCTCCTGCCGAGGGGAGGCGGAGGGGCAGGGGCTGAGCTCTGCTCTGGGAGCAGGGACAGGAGCCCAGGGAAGGGCTGGAGCTGTGTCAGGGCTTGGGATGGATCTCAGGGAAAGGTTCTTCCCCCAGAGGGTGGTCGGGCACTGAACAGGCTCCCCAGGGTTTGGTCCCGGCCCCAAGGCTGCCAGAGCTCCAGGAGGGTTTGGACAACGCTCTGAGGGACAGGGGGGGATTGTTGGGGTGTCTGTGCAGGGCCAGGGATTGGACTGGATCATCCCTGGGGGTCCATTCCAGCTCAGGATATTCCAGGATTCCATGAATGTCTGGCTGTGTTTTCCTGCTTTGGGAACAGCCTCACTGCTGCAGGAGCTCACTGGGGCACCTTCTGTCCCCAGGCTGCTCCTGCCCTCCCAGTTTGGGGTCCCAGCCAGTGGAGCCCCCGCCCTGGCACAGCTCCAGCGGGTCTGTGGTGTTTGCCCTTTTTGGGAATGCTGTAAGAAGGTAGTGACTCACTTTCCCTGGATCTGATAGTTACCCTGCTCCTGTCTTGGATCTGTGTTGTGTAGCCAGTGGGATTATTTATAACTCAGCCAGCATCCCGACTCTATTGTTTCTGCAAAGAGCAGGAATGACTAGATGACTTCCTGAGATTTTTTTTTTTTTGCCACCCCCTCATTTTTTATTTTTTTAAAAATCTGCTTTTCCTTCCAAGTATTATATTCGTCAGTTGGATGCTTTCCCCCCACATCTTCCCCTCCTGATTGTGCATTTGTGCTGCTGACAATCCCACTACCGGTGCTGCTTTAACTCCAAAATCTCTCCCAGGAAAACCCGGGGGCTGAGCCCCGGGAGGGCTGGGACACCTTCCCACGGCACCAGGGGCTCTCTGGCCTCGCAGGTGCTGAGGGCTGAGGCACGAGGCTCCAGCAGTGCCACTAACAGGACACACACCTTTGTGCCTTTCCCTGTGGGTGCGTTGGGGTTCTGGGCATCCCAGGTGCAGGGTCAGTCCTGCCCAGTATTGCATCGTTGAGCTCTGGGTCACCCTTGTTGTCCCTGCCCCTCTGAAGGTGTCACTTGGGGCAATGATCAGATCTCTCCTGAGCCCAGGGCTCTGGAGGGGAAAAGCCATTTCCATCCTGGTGGAAGCGGCTCATCCAGCCTAGGGGATGTGAATGTGGGTCCTGAGCTCCTGTCCTTGGGTGTGTGGCCACTCACGTGGTGGCAGTGCTGCCATCTGGGCAGCTCTTGAGCTGTCCTGGGTCTTGTCCTCCCTGGCCTGGTGGGCACAGGCTGTATAAAGTGGAAGCTGCTCTCAGCCTGCACTGGTGGGAGATGATCAACCACTAGGACTTGGATTTCAGGGAAAGGTTCTTCCCCCAGAGGGTGGTCGGGCACTGAACAGGCTCCCCAGGGTTTGGTCCCGGCCCCAAGGCTGCCAGAGCTCCAGGAGGGTTCGGACAATTTGGGGATTGTTGGGGTGTCTGGGCAGGGCCAGGGGTTGGACTGGATGATCCTTGGGGTCCCTTCCAGCTCAGGATATTCTGGGATTCTGTTCCCTTTGTCCATCCACCTGCAGCTGTTTCACTCTTGACATCACAAGGCCCAGGAGTTATCTCTGCTTTATTTAAGCACTTCCCTGCGAATCAGTGGATAATGAAGATGCAGAGTGGAGAGAAGGGACAGGGAAGGTTTGACCAGCTCAGACAATATGAACCCTTGGGAGGAACCTGCAGGTTGAGCATCCACAGGGAGCATCACCCAGTGCCCTGACAGCTGCTGGGCACAGCTTCTTCTCACCCAACCAGCCCAGCTCCACCTTGGATCCTCTGACTTGGGACTGCTGCCTGAGACTCCCACTGTGGGTTTGGCTGAGTCAGGTTCTCGTGGCCGAGTGGGTGCTCCAAGGTGCCCATCCCAGCCGGGTTTCCTTCATTAGCTGCTGCTTGGCGGGGAGGTAACGAGCAACTCCTGAGGCTCCAGTGGCTGCAGAAGAGACCAGGGGTGAAACAGCTGAAGGGGAAGGAGCCTGGGCTGCCTTGTAGGCAGCAGAAACCCTGCTCAATCCTCTCGGTTTCCATCAGTTCAGAACTCAAAACTCGCTGCTCGTTTATTTTCAGCTGCTGTTTCCAGCCGAGGTCCCTGCAGGCCTCACTTGTCCTCTCCTCGTCACTCAGTCAGAGCTGCCTCATGGCCCCTCCAGGTCTCTCCTGAGCTGCAGGGAAGCCGTGGAAGGGGCTGGAGTTTGCCTGGCCTGTCTGTGGTTCTCCCCTTTCCCATGACTCTGGCACTGAGCTGTTGCTGTCCCTGTGCTGACTCTCCAGGAGCTGCCTGGCTCTGCAGGGAAGCGGGAAGTTCATCCAAGTGGAGTTGTGTCTTGCTGGAAATGCCACTTGGATGCGAGCAGCTTGGAGTGGAAAATGAGTCCTGAATTCTGTCCTGTGGAGTTTGTACACACTCTTCATAGAATCACAGGATCATGGAATGATTTGGGTTGGAAGGCACCTTAAAGATCATCTTGTTCCAGCCCCTGCCATGGGCAGGGACACCTCCCACTGTCCCAGGTGGCTCCAACCTGGCCTTGGACACTTCGAGGGATGGGGCAGCCACAGCTGCTCTGGGAAACCTGTACCAGGGCCTCCCCACCCTCACAACCAGGAATTCCTGCTCAATCTCGCATCTGTCCCTGCCCTCTGGCAGTGGGAAGCCATTCCCCCTTGTCTTGTCACTCCTCTTCCTAGCCAGTCTTGCTCTCCCATCTTTCCTGTCCTGCAGAGCTCTAAGTCTGGGTCAGAAACTGGAGGAGTGTCTGTGACGTGAGATCCCAGGCCTGGGGGAGAGATGATTCTCCAAGAGGGGCCCAGGAATTGAGGAATCTCAGGGAAGTGATGCCTGGAGCCATGAGCAAACTCTGGGGTTCTCTTTACGCTGCTTGTTTTAGTTAAAATTGGAGGTTCTTTGGGCCAGACACTTCACTTGCTCCCTGTGAGAGCTGCTCCCAACACCTTCACAGCCTGGGCAGAGCAGTATCAGGTCACACACGAGCTCCTGCAGCCCAGACAATCCCTGTGCCAGCTGCTGGGCTGCTTCTCACTGCTACTTGTCCTCATTCCTGTGAGGTTTTCCAGCTGCTGTTCCCCTGCCAGGGTGCCCTTGTTCTGCCCCTGTCCCATCCCAGACACTTTGTTATTTTGGGTTTCTCCCCCAGCTGGAGCCCACAGTGATTCTCCTGCCTGGCTCCTTGCAGCCTTTCCCCAGAGCAGTGGGAAAAGCCACGTTGGATGGCACTGGATTCCCTCTTCCTTCTGGTCCTCGGGTTCCTTTCAAGTGGAGTGAATGGAAAATAAAATGAAAAGATGGGGAGCTGTGACTTCTGCCCCCCACAGTAAAACCATGGCACCTTTGGAGCTGTGACACGGGACAGGAGAGCCAGGCAGGAGTGTCTGCCCCAGGTCCCTGCCACCAGCCTCTCAGAAATAGAGAAGAGCCCTTCTCCCCCAGCTTGCTTTTGTATTTTTAAAACCATTGTGGTTTTTTGTTCTGTTTTCTTTAAATAATTTTTTTTTAAAGTTGAAACTGTCGAACTGGGTTGTTTTTTTTTTACCCAAAGAAGAAAACTGAAAGACGAGTGAGACATTGTGGTTTGGAGCACCAGTTGTAAATAAAGGTTTTCAGGGTGCTCCAGCATGCCAGGCTTTCCCAGCTGGAGAGCACGATGCTCCTTCCAGAGGTGGGTTGAGAGCTGGATGTGTTTGTCCATGCAGGTTTTCAAGGGAATAATCTGTGTCACTGTATATTGTGCTGAAATACATATATATATATATGTATATATGCTGATATGTGTATATATATATATATATATAAGAGATATATAAAGCTGGGCTGGCTCAGCTCTGGGCTCTGCTGCATCCCCAGCTCTGCCCTCATTGTCAGGCAAATCTTTCCATCTGTACAATAGCAGAAAGTGTTTTGTTCCCTGGAGAGGCTTTGAGGGTTAGCATTTATAAAATGCTTTAAGATCTGGAGATAAAGGAGAGCCAGACAATAACCAGTGCCCAGGGCTGTGCCAGAGGAGCCCCCTGGATCACCGGGGCAGAGCCAGGGCTGAGTGGAGGTGGCTTTGTGAGAGGGCAAACAGCTGCTCCAGCTGTGGAGCAGGAGGGATGCTGAGCTGGACTTTGCCAGGGCTCCTGTCAAGGTGGTAACATCATGGAATGCCAGAATTATTTGGGTTAGGAGGCACTTTAAAGCACATGGGCAGGGACACCTTCCACTGTCCCAGGCTGCTCCAACCTGCCCTTGGACCCTTCCAGGGATGGGGCAGCCACAGCTGCTCTGGGAATCCTGTGCCAGGGTCTCCCCACCCTCAGCTGTGGTTCGGAGCACGACTGAGGCGTTGGTGTGAGTTCTCCCTGGAGCCATCCTGCTCTGGAGGAGATGCTGCCCACTTGCTCCTTGCACTCCGGGCAGCGCTTTTGAAAATGCCCCGGTCACACCGATCCGCTCCCTCCGCTGGGTTAACTTTCCTCGCAGCGATCGCTCCCGGTCCCAGACAAAGGCAGGCAGGGGTGGGCAGGACGAGGAGCCGGAGCTGCTCCTCCCCGAGCTCCGGGCGGGCGGGACGAGCGCGGGGTGCGGAGCTGCTCCGCGGACATGGCATCCCACAAGAAGCTCTTGGCGGGTAGGTCTTCCTGCCAGGCACCTCTCTGGCAGTGCCGGGCTTATTTTGGCGGAGGGTGGGAGGGTGAAGGAGGAATTTGTAGCGGGGACTGTGCTCGGGGCGGGGGGGTGGATTTGGAGGGAGGTTGGAGTGTCGGGCTGGAATTCTGCTGGAATCTCCTCCCCGCTCAGCCTTTTGGTGCTTTTGGGCAGGAACAGAGGGAGTTAAAGCTGCTTGAGCTTTAACACGACCCTGTTTTGGGGAGCAGGAACAGCTCAGTTTTGTCTGCTGCCTCCCTGCATCCCCCAGAGCCTGTGCCCAGTCCCTTAAAAGCTGTCGCAGCTGTGGCCAGGGCAGGGCCAGGGGAGGACAAGGGGACACAGGTGGACCCCCCTGGCTGGTTCCAGCACACCCTGAGGCTCGTTGCCAGCCGGGGGTGCCCTGGGTGGGGGTGACCCTTGGTCCCCACAAAGGGAGCGGGTGGCTGGCAGGGTTAGTGCTGTACAGGATGCACATGGCCGGGGCGGGGGGTGGGTTTCTTTTTCCTACAAGGGGCTTGTGGGATGGTTTTTATTTCATCTGGTTTTAGAAATGGATCAGAGCCTTGCACAGCTCTCTCTGGAGATCGTCTGGCTTTGATTCGAGTGACTCGTGTGTGTCGAGTTTTAACTTGAGAGAAACCAGTCGGTCAGAATTGCTGCAAGTGGTGCCTGCTTTGAGCTGGGGGGGGGTACAGGGGCTGCTGTGCTGGTGGGGAAACCTGCACCTCCTGGTTTTAAAGAAACTGAGCTTGTGTTTAGGCGAGGCAGCATCCTGTGTGTTCCCTCTGGGATGCTGGGGAGCAGCTGAGGCTTTGGGATGCTGCAGACAAGGGGGGATGTGCACGATGGGCAGAGCCGTGCAAGGCCAGAAGCAGGACCCCGTGAGCACCCTGGGGTGGTGGAAGGTGTCCCTGCCCAGGGTAGGGAGATGGGCTTTAAGGTCCCTCCCAACCCGAACCGTTCTGGGATCCTACGAGCGAGTTAAAGCTCAGTGAGGTCAGCAGAGGTTGGGGTGTGGGCAGGACCTGGGTAAACAACCCTCCGAGTGCAATGGGCTTTGTTTCCCTTTGGTTCTGTGGGTGGAGCAGGCAGGGCAGTCCCAGAGGTGGTGTCCCCCTGCCTGTGCCCTGCTCCCTCTGCCCCCATGGCAGCAGGGATGGGCTCTGAGGGGCAGGAGGTGTGTGGAACTGTGGTTTTGCAAACCAGCTGCTGGCTGAGGTCTTCCTCTTCCCGTCCATCCTGGGCTGCCCCATCTTGGGGGCTTCTGGGGCACGTTGTGCTCCAAATGGGGAACTGATTATCTTTGGGTTTCCTGCTGTCTTACATGTTCAGCAGCCCCTGGAAAGTCCAGCAAGCCTCAGAACTCACTCAAGATAAATGCAGCACAGGAGAAGGGCCCTTTTCTCTCAGAGCAGAGAGTGCTGCCATGCCTTGAGCCACTTCATGGTCCTGGTGCGGTGAGGATCCAGAGGGAGCTTGTCCCACAGCCAGGGTGACCCAGGATCTCGCTGGGGCAGGGATGGGAGCTGCTCACGCTCTGGAGTCACTCCTCTCATTTGGAGATGACTTTGGACCTTGTTTTCCTTGCAGCTGAGAGTGGCTGCTTTTTTTTTTTTTTCCCTTCTCATTTTTTGTATATACAATGTAAATTCAATGTATATTCAAATGCAAAGTTGCATTTGAAAATTCAGCCTCTTTTCTTCAGGACAGCAGCTTCTCACCCAGGAGAATGGTGAGCTCAGCTCTCGTCATGCCAGCAAACTGCAGCTCCAGGTTTTTAACTGGCACAGCCCTTTTTGTTCATGGAGAAAAACATTCCTTTGAGCTCCTCGTAGTAGAGACAAAGCCAGCTTTGAGAAAAATAGCAGAGAAGCTCATTAATGGTCAGTTTTCCTAGACAGTTTTATTGGGATTCCTGGGAAGAAATGTTAGTTAGTGCTGGGCTTGACAAAAGCACCAGAAATTGAACCGTCATGTAGAGGAGACACGGACAAGATAATCTAATGGGTCTCTTTTCGTCTCCAGCTTGTTGTGAGCAGCTCCCTGGGCTGGGATGGGGGTGTGAGTCCAGGCTGGAGCTGCCCTGGGTTTGCCACGCTGGCGGTGGAGCAGGGAGGGAAAACCCACTGCCACCTTCCTGGCATCGGCCAGCGATGGTCGGTGTGTGCCCAGGGTAACGTGGAGGATGTCAAGAAAAATAATAATGAAATAATAAACCCTCCTATCCCGAGATCTCCGTGGGGCTTCCGAGGGCCTGTGCAGTGGGGGTTTGAGAGGGTTTGTGGTTGTCTCCAACCGAGCGGCACCAGCCCCTGGTGAGCGATGCCGAAGCTGCACCCAGGAAATGGTTTGAACTGTGCAGGCAGGAGAACGCTGTTGGTTGGTCCTGGAAGAGAGAGGAGCCCAGAGGGAGGATCCGTGCTACACATTGAGTGCCATCTGCTGGCACCTCACCCGTGCCACCGTGTGCTACCCGGGGACAGGGGCAGAGCTGGGTGCCCGAAGGGATGGGGAGGGTGGGCTCCCCTTGGCTCCTTCAGCTCTTTGCCCCTCCTTGGAGCCCCCTGTACCATGAGGAGTCCAGCAGTGGCTGCTGAGGGTGACGTGCCACCCTGAGCTGGTGCCTCGTGTTGTGACTGGTTTAACACAGGATGCTGCCATTGCCAGGGGCTGTGCCAGCCTCCGTCCTGCCCTCTCCCCTGAGCTGCCCCACATGCTTTTCTGCATCCCAAACCAGAGCAGGTGACACATCTGGATTTGCCCACCAGCTCAGTCCCTTGTTCCTTCCCCAGCGTTTGGGCTCAGGCCCTGCTCGGAGCTGGGGGGTGTGAGCTGGGTTTGGGCACAAGGGGAACTGGCACACAAGGGGCTGGAGGAACTTTTGGTGTCCCCTGACCAATATATGGCTGCAAACAGAGTCTCAGGGGCCGATTGGCAGCCAAAATCATGGTGGGAAGCTTTGTTGATTCCTACCAAAGTCAAGGGGCTGGGCCCTGCCCTGGTGGCTCTGTGCCACATGGACCAGAAACCTGGAGAGTCCTTTAACTTGATGGGTTTGGGTTGGGTCTTTTTTTCCCAGGAAAGCCTTTCCCATGACTTGTCCTTTTGGCTTTAGGGCTGCAAGTGAAATTTGGGGCATGGGGCATGGCTATACAAAAGATGTGGAATCTTTTAGGGGAAGGGACAAATGAACATCTTGAAGTGTTTATGTTTAAAGAGGGGCGAAAAAAAGATTTGTGGTCTGTGGACATGGTGCTGTGTAGTAGCAAGTGGATTGAATTCAGCCCTTTCTAATGCAATTTAAATAATCAATGGTCTATTCAAATTACAAAAATATTTGGCAGAGCTCTAAATAGGTCACATCTGTCTTTAGATTGTTCTTCAGGTAAATACCTCACTGCGTGGTGTCACATTGACCAATTCTGTGAGAGCTGCTGCCTGGGAGGGAAAAACTCCTTGGCTGTACCTCCAGTTATCCCCCAAACTCTGCCCCGGGTGGGCTCTGGCCCCTGGGTTTGCTTTAGGGAAGCCTCAGTTAAGCCTGGCTTGTTTATTGTGGGCATATCCAGCTCCTGGCTTTTGTAGTCCTGGGGTTACTGGTTGTAACTGGGCATGGCTGGGGGTTCTGTTGGCAGCTCTTGGGGACCAGGGTGGCATCCTGAGCCCTCATGGTGTGCGGTGCTCACCTGGGGCAGGAGAGAGCAGAAAGACACAACTGGTGTCGTGGTGAGTCTGGGGGTTATTTGCGAGCAGGAGCCGGGGCCGAGGGAGGGAGGGAGGCAGGTGGTGGTGAGAACACTTTGTTTGGGAAAGTTGTTCTCATTGTGTGTGTCCAACAATTCTTCTGAGATGATCCTTCCTGTGGGCTGAATCATCGTCTCGGGGAACACGTGGGCTCCCGCGGCCGCATCCTGCACGGGGATCCCGGCCAGCCCCGAGGGTTCTGTGCTGCTCAGCACCCCCAGGATTGTGGAATGGCCACTCCTCAAGGTCCTTCTCCCTCCTTTGGGATCGTTCTTCCCCCCAGGGAGGTTGCAGGGAGCGCACGAGTGGATAACCACCATCCCCTCCCCAAGAGGAGACTCACAAACAAGCTCCCAAGGCCACAGTGATGGTGTCTACGTGTATTTGGCCATTTCCCCGTGTCATTTCCCCATTTTTTGGAAGCTGTCCTTAATTTGTCTAATTTTTAACAGCCCCTGGCCTCCCTCCCTGCAGGCCTGTGGCAGTGGAGGGCTGGCAGGGCTCACGTACACCCGGCTGGCACCTCTGCCAAGGCAAGCGGGGCTGTTTGATCTCAAACACCTTCCTGGCAAAAACTTTGGGGGGTTTTTTTGGTCAGGTCTAAATAAACACTCTTTCATCCCCAGTTTTCTTGCCTGGTGAGTAATGGAAACCCAGTGGCCAGAGATTCCTATTCCCCAGCAAAGGGCCGGTGTTCTGGCTGCATCTCTGAGGCCGTAATTCGATTTTACATTGCAAATGAAACAATACTTGGAAAGATGCAAATCAGAGCGGAAACAGAGGGAGATGCTGCTAAGAGGAGGAGTGGGGGTGTTGCACCTACTCGGTGCATCTGCGTGGGTGTGCAAAGTGCACCACGGGCTGAGGAACACGAAAGGTCACCGAGGGCGTCCCGAGGGACCTGGTGTTTCATTCCTCGCTGGCTCCAGGCTGCTGAGTTCACTCATTCACGCAGCAAAATGAATCCTCCTCTCTCTGGACAACAATCTGTGTGTGAGTGTGGAGGGGCCGCAGCTTTCAGGAGTGTGTGACTCTGTGGTAAAATAAATGAGCTGGAAAAACCAGGGTGTGGATTTACTCTTGGTCTTTTCCCTAAAGCTTTCTGTTTAAGGGGATATAACCCCTGGCTTTGTGAATAACCCCAGATCCACTGAATTCAAATTGTTCTGTGGTAGCGAATGTGTTGGTGTTGTGGGATGTGTGTGAGGCAGAACATGAGGGACGGTTCTCTGAGGGTCTGTCGGAGCATTTCTGTTCACTCGTGGGAGCGTGGAGGGAGAGCAGCCCTGGGGAGGATTTTGGGTGAGAAGCTCCACAAGCCCTGACACCCAAAATCCCCCCGTGCCCTGGGCTGGTCCCCCAGCGAGGGCNGCTGCAGCTCCCAGGAGCCATCAGAGGTCCTGTAGACTTGTGTGGGATTCAAACCAGGGGCTCCTGAGTGCCCTGAGTCAGGTGTGCTGATCAAAGACATAATTCCACGTACCTCCATGGGTTTGAATATTTAATGAATAGAATAAAACGTTGTCATACTGCACACCTGGAGCAGTGAGAGGCTGTGTGTTGGTTACTTGGAGGTGCAGGGCTGTGGGGAGGTGACAGAGTGACACTGTGGCTGCATTTCCCTGCACCAGGATTTATCCCCCTGGGTCAGAGCCTGTGTTCAAGGCACGAGTGTGTCCCCAACCCCTGTCACAAGAACTTTGGGGAGTGTGAGGTGCTCTGTGACACCCATGGAACAGAGGAACCCCAGGGCTGGGTCTGAGCCACCTCCTTGCTCCTCTGCAGGGTTGGTTTTGTCCCGAGTGTTTTCCAGCAGCTGCAGGAGGCTCCTTGTCCCCAAGGTTTGGGGCAGCCCCTCGTGCTCTCCCGCCCTCCCTGGCTGCTGTCACCTGCTTTGTCCCCGTGCAGTGGGACCACAGGACAGTGGGGTTCCTGCTGGCACCTCACACTAGATCTGTTTCTATCTCTGAGGAGGGAGCAGAGCTGCTCCTCCAAAACACAAGCTGTCCCAGGGCCCAGCGAAGGAAAAGCCCTTTCTCAGACACCTGTCACGGCCCTGACCCCACACAATGTTGTTCTTGGTCCTTTTCCCTGCACTTTTGTCCCTTAGACCTTCCTTGACATCCTGCTTCTTGCAGGGCCGTCGGGAGTCTGGGAATGAGGGACATGGGGAGGTTTATCCTGGACAGGCCGAGGACAAGGGACACGGTGGGTTTGTCCTGAGGGCTGATGACCTTTAGAAAGCCCCGGCTGCTCCAGCCCGGAGTTGTCCCCCATCCCCTTCTCACGCCGCTCCTTTGTGCTCGTGTTTGGTCATTGCTGGCTTTTGTTTTTACAGCTGGGGGAAGTGTTTTGAGCTTCAGAGTTTATTTTCTTCCTTCTGGTTGTCGTCACAGGTTTGTTTTCTTTCTCCGTGTGGCATCTTGCTGGCTCTCCTGGGGGCTGGGAGAGAGGATTGTCCCTCTCCGTGAATTCTGCTGGAGGGAGTGGGATCTTCCCTGAGCTTGGGAGGCCCAGTGGCCTCAGTGCCTTCACTTGCCCTCACTGGCTTTGTGTTATCACAGAATCTCACAATGGTTTGGGGGGCAGGGGGCTCTAAAGCCCATCCAGTGCCACCCCCTGCCATGGGCAGGGACACCTCCCACTGTCCCAGGCTGCTCCAACCTGGCCTTGGACACTTCCAGGGATGGGGCAGCCACAGCTGCTCTGGGAAACCTGGGCCAGGGCCTCCCCACCCTCCCAGCCAGGAATTCCTGCCCAATCTCCCATCTGTCCCTGGGAAGTCATTCCCTGGGTCCTGTCCCTCCAGCCCTTGTCCCCAGTCCCTCTCCAGCTCTCCTGGAGCCACTTTAGGCTCTGCAAGAGGCTCCAAGGTCTCCCTGGATCCTTCTCTTCTCCAGGTGAGCACCCCCAGCTCTCCCAGGGGCTCCAGCATCTCTGTGGCCTCCTCTGGGCTCTCTCCAGCAGCTCCACAATCTCCTGACTCTGTTTCTGGGATGTCACACCAGCACCCCAAAACCAGCCTTGGAGCCTGTCCTGTCCTTTGGGAGCAGTTTCAGGGACATTAGAGCATCTTCCAAGAGACCAGGAGTAGCTAAAGTACTTTTTTGTCTCTTTTCCCCTCTTTCTGGCTTTGTTTGGCGTTGTAGGTTTAATTTCTTTCCATACTCATCCCTCATCCAAAAAGGAAAGGATCATTTCTGCCCGCTCTTTGCCTGGTTCATTCCCATCTTACCCCAACTCCAAACATCTCCTAAAACCCATCACTGAGTTCATTCAGGAACTGCTGAGGTGGAATAGGGCACCAGAGATGCCGGAGTAGATGCTGAGCAGAGGAATTAATGATCACCCAAGTGGTGGCATCAGCTTTTTTTGAAGTCAAAACTTATCCCTGAGTGTGCATTTGGGGTGGGAGTGGGGCAGCAGCAGGTGCTTCCCTGGAACAGGGATGTGTGTGAGGTGGATGTGCCTGTCTTGGCTTTGAGCTCTCTATTCATTCATCATCACAAGGACAAACAGGGATAAACAGGCAGAATCTGCCCAGAGATCTTGCAGGGATGTGTGTTGGTGGGCTCTGATGTGTTTAATGTGTGTCCCCTTGGGGTCCCTGCTCTGGGGGTGGTGTCACTGCCTTGGGCTGTCCTGGTCCAGAGCATCTACTTATGGAGCCCCAGAATGTTCTGAGCTGGAAGGGACCCCCAAGGATCATCCAGTCCAGCCCCTGGCCCTGCCCAGACACCCCAACAATCCCCCCCTGTCCCTCAGAGCGTTGTCCAAACCCTCCTGGAGCTCTGGCAGCCTTGGGGCCGGGACCAAACCCTGGGGAGCCTGTTCAGTGCCCGACCACCCTCTGGGGGAAGAACCTTTCCCTGAGATCCATCCCAAGCCCTGACACAGCTCCAGCCCTTCCCTGGGCTCCTGTCCCTGCTCCCAGAGGTTCACTTGCTCCTCCTGGACAGGTGGGGAAGCAGCAGCACCTTCCATCCCCCTGCCCTGGGCAGGGACACCTTCCACTCTCTCAGGTTTTCCCAGCCTGGCCCTGAGCACTCCCAGGGCAGCACAAGAGCTGAGCCTCACCGTCCCAACCAGTTTTGGTCCAACCTCAAATTCCCAGGCAGTGGAGGGGCTAAAAACATCTCCCTGAGCAGCCCCTGGAGCAGAGCCCTGCAGGGTGGCATTGCCAGGGACCCCGTGCTGCCCTCCAGGTGTTCAGGGTGGGTTTTTTACCCCCCCTCTCCCGTCCCTTTTTTTTTTTATTGTTTTGTCGTGCGCCGGGAAAAGGAAGTGACCAAATTGTATAGTCCCATCCACAGTTCACGTCCTGTAAACAGCTCCTTCCACTCACAGCTGTTTTTTCCTATTTGGGGGCGGCCAGTGCTGGTAAATAAACAGAGCTGGGAGTCACTTCCAGCCCCCCCCTTTCCCTGGTGGGGCTCCCCCTGCACCCCTGAGCCTCTCCAGCCTGTCTGGGTGGTGCTGGTGGCTCGGAAGAGCCGACCCTCACCACGAAAAACAACTTTGCCGGTTTGCCTGGGACTAAAGCTAATTACTAGTCGACTAATTTTATTGATTTCCAATCCCTTTTAGCAGAGATTTTGCTGGGAGGCTGATGGCCAGAGCGATTAGGACACAAAGCCGCTTAATTTGGAAGTGTTTATCAAGCAGCCTTCTGTCACCTCTGCTTCAAATCAAACCACGGTGGCACGGGGATCTGTGCCCGTGGTGGCTTGTGCTGTCCCACCGCCCACATGGGCACAGAGTGGGGCTCCTCGAACTTCTCCTGGGGTTAAATGCCCATCGTGGGGGGGGGTTGGAGCTGGATGGTCTCTAAGGTGCCTCCGAACACAAATCCATGATTTTAAGTGTGTTCCCTAAGCATCAGGAGCTGCTGGCTCTGGGGTTTTTCCTTCCAGCTGCCACCACATCCCTGCCCTGCTCTGACCCACGGGCACCCCTGGGGCTGCGGAGCTGAATTTGCCCCCCAGCCCTCACAGCCCCCCGTGGGCACTGCTGCTACAGCTGCTCCCAAACCTTCTCCAGCCATGCGAGGGATTTGGCCTAAATATTTTTAATCGAGTTTTTTTTTAAAAAAGAAGCCTGGCCTAGTGGTTTTGATGGGAATCAGATTATGGAGAGCGCTGGGACGGCGGCAGATTGTGGAGCAGGAGCTGCTGGGGGAGGGAGATGCTCAGCCCAGCTCAGGCTGGAGCAGCACAGCAGAGTCCCCCAGTGTCACCTGTGGTGGTGCCATCGCTGCATCCTCCTCCTCACAGTGAAAACGAGGTGCCTTTGGGTCATTTCGAGTCACAGGGAGAAATTCCTGGCTGGGAGGGTGGGGAGGCCCTGGCACAGGTTTCCCAGAGCAGCTGTGGCTGCCCCATCCCTGGAAGTGTCCAAGGGCAGGTTGGAGCAGCCTGGGACAGTGGGAGGTGTCCCTGCCCATGGCACGGGGTAGAATGAAATGAACTTTCCAGCCGAAACCATTTGAGCCTGCTGGAGCACAGCAGTGTCTGCTCTCCTCAGGGTATCCCAGGATTTTACAGCAAAAGCTCTGGACCTTGTTCTACAAGTGGTGTGTGAAAGGTCTCAGGAGCAAAATATCCTGCTCTGCATCCCTGCCTGTCCTCTGGATCCAGAGGGTTGGCTGCACTCCCTGGAGCTTTGCTCACAAAGGCACCTTTAGGGATTGAGATTGTTTTGAAAGACCTGTCACAGAATATCCTGACTTGGAAGGGACCCACACGGGCCATTGAGTCCAAGTGCTGACCTTGGCCTGAACACAAAGGCTGGACACTGAGGAGTCCTTGGTCATCTCCAGGTGGTCAGAGCAGGGTTTGGCACCAGAGCCACGCTCCCCCCCACCAAGCCACATCCCTGTGCTGTGCTCAGATTTGGGCACTCGGAGCTGCAGAACACCACAGGGCTCACGCTGGCCTGAGGAACTGAGCAGGAGGGATGTGGGACGTGGGATGGAGCACAAAAACCTGCACCCTCCTAATGCCTGTTCATAGAATCCTGGGGTGGTTTGGGCTGGAAGGGACCTTAAATCATCCAGTGCCACCCCCAGCCACGGGCAGGGACACCTTCCACTGTCCCAGGCTGCTCCAACCTGGCCTTGGACACTTCCAGGGATGGGGCAGCCACAGCTGCTCTGGGAAACCTGTGCCTCACCTTCCTCACAGCCAAGAATTCCTTCCTAATAACTAAACCAAATCTCTCCTCTTTTAGGTTCAAACCCCTCCCCCTCGTCCTGTCACCCTCTGCCCCTGTGTCATATTTCTGTGACCGAAGTGACACCATTCCTTCTGGACAGGGAACAGCTCCCAGTCCCCTGTGTCACCGGGCACTTGTCCATAGCTGTTCCTAAGGCTCGTTACAGCACGAAGGGCTTTTTTTCTGAGCCTCAACGTGGTTAAATTATTTTTATCCTTGCTGAAGCTCAGGACAGCTCTTGTCTATCAACTCTTCTTGGCTGCGGCAGAAAAATTGTAAGGGGAGGAAAAAAAAAAACCCTGTCTGACAGCTACATCTTATTCTATTAGTATGTTTTAATTAGAACATGAGCAAGAAATGTGTTATGAATATTCATGCCCAAGGTTATTAAAATGCACAATTAATCTGTACGCAGTTTAATAACTGTATTAATGGCGAGAGGAGGTAGTTCCTATTTTTGTCTTTTCTCAATTGGAGTGTGTGCCTTAACTTGGGTAGTTGGGAAATGGGGTTATTTTAAAATCAAGTTGGCTCCTGCCGGCGGCGTGGGCACATGGGTGTCTCCAAATCTCACACACCCTGTGCTGGGAGAGCGCTGGGAACGTGCAGAGCCGAGTGCTCCAGTGCTGGGATGTGCCAGGATGGGGCACATAATTCAGGCAGTGCCTTGGGAGTTCTCAATCACAGAATCATGGAATGGTTTGGGTTAGACAGGATCTTAAAACTCATCTCATCCCACCCCCTGCCATGGGCAGGGACACCTTCCACTATCCCAGGCTGCTCCAACCTGGCCTTGGACACTTCCAGGGATGGGGCAGCCACAGCTGCTCTGGGAAACCTGTGCCAGGGCCTCCCCACCCTCACAGCCAGGGATTCCTGCCCAATCTTCCATCTAATCTGATGAAGCCATTCCCTGTGTCCTGTCCCTCCAGCCCTTGTCCCCAGTCCCTCTCCAGCTCTCCTGGAGCCCCTTTAGGCTCTGCAAGGGGCTCCAAGGTCTCCCTGGATCCTTCTCCTCTCCAGGTGAACACCCCCAGCTCTCCCAGCCTGGCTCCAGAGCAGAGGGGCTCCAGCCCTTGGAGCATCTCCGGGGCCTCCTCTGGACTTGATGCCAGGTGGTGGCTTGGGTTGATGATTTGTTTTGTCAGGATTGTGTGTGTTTTAACACAGAGGATCTGTGCCCAAGGGTGAGGCTCTTGGGAGTGAGGGAAATGCCCAAGGAATCTCCATCCCACCTGGGGCAGCACACGGGTGATGCCCATGGGCAGGAAACACCTTGACAGGTGCCATAGGCTGTGTCTGGCCCTGCCCTGGCCTCTGGAGGTGCCGGGACAGGGATCTGGGTGGGCTCCTGGGGTGCCCTTGGGTGAGCCCTGTAGGTGCCAGCCATGACCTACCAATTCCAGGCTGCCCCTTCCCTTTCCTCTCCCTCCCTCCAGACCCAGCCTGGCTGCTCAGTGCCAGCGCATGGCACGGGCTGGAGAGGGTGTGATGGGGTTTGGGGGTGACACCATGTTCAGGGCTTTGTGACAGAGAGGAGCAAACCCTGCCCATGGAGACTTCCCAGAGGCACCTGCCTTTGGCCAAACATTGGGATTTTGGAGAACTGGCAGAGGGGCATTTTTTTGGCAAATTGTAGCTCCTTGTGAGTGCGAGGGGAGGGGGGGAGGCTGGCAGGGAATGCAGCACAGATGCCAGACGTCGGACACGGGCAGTCTGCTTTTTCCTGGCTTCCTCCCAGAAATCCCCGAATTCTTAAAACACCTGCAGGCTGAAAATGGGAGGTTTTTGCCAGCACCTTTCATGCTGGCGGCTGCAGCCTGGGGAAGGTGTGAGATGTTGCGTGGCAGGAGATCTCAGACAAAGAACTGGCACAGGCACCTCGGGAGGTGGTGGAGCCACAGCTGCTCCCAGAGCCATGGGATGCTCTTTGGCTCGTGGGTGGGAGGGTGATAACCTCACTTCACCTTGGCAGCCACGGGAACTACCTGGAGGGTACGAGAGGCCTTTTGGGTTTCCCTGGGGATCACAGAAACACAGGATCAGGGAATGGTCTGGGTCAGAAGGGACCATAAAGCCCATCCAGTGCCACCCCCTGCCATGGGCAGGGACACCTTCCACTGTCCCAGGCTGCTCCAACCTGGCCTTGGACACTTCCAGGGATGGGGCAGCCACAGCTGCTCTGGGAAACCTGGGCCAGGGCCTCCCCACCCTCACAGGGAAGGATTTCTTCCTAAAAAACAAGGGTTAATTTGCTCTGACTGCATTTGAGGTCACACAGGAGCAAACAAGGGGACCCCTGGGCCTGGACACACTCTGGGAAAGCAGCTCATGCTCTGCAGCCACTGTCACAGCACCTGGGGGGGGGTTGGCCCCTCCGTGGGGTCTCTGCCGAGCTGGTGGCACCACAGGGTGGGAGCAGCTCGTCCTGGGGCTTTGTCCCTGTCTCTGGGCTGTGTGATCCTCAGCTTTTGTCACCCCTGCCACCGCCCTCTCCTCTCCCTCCTTCCTTTGGGAGGCCTGGCAGGGATTTATTTTTATTTTTCAGGAATTTTGGCACGGAGTCACAGAATGAGTCAGGCTGGAAGGGACTGCAGTGGTTCATCTGCTGCCACCTCCCTGCTCAGGCAGGGTCATCCCACAGCACATGGCACAGGATTGCATCCAGATGGTTCTGGAATAGCTGAAGATTTTGGAATATCTGAAGGGATATTCAAGTGAGGGAGACTTAATAACCCGGGCAAAATCCATCCAGAGCCTGCCCCACCGAGCATCCTCTGCCTGGGGGGGGGGGTTGGGGACAGGACCAAGGGCTCTGTGGGACAGCAGGACCCACAAATCCCTGTCCTGTGTGGGGTGTGAGGATCAGGACTCCCCTGCCTTGCCTCCCCCTCCGGCTCTGATCCTCATGGGGACTGTGGTGCTGCAATCCCTGTCCTTCCAGCACAGAGGGACGGGTGTTCCAAGGATGTCTGAGGCTGCAGATCCCGCTCATGTCTCCCTCCCGACCCTTGGGGAGCTTTAAAACCACCCGTGACAGCAAAATGACTCGAAGGAGCGTTTCTGCCTCCTGCCTCGCTGGGGTTTGCAGGGATTGCAGATGAATTGCTTTGGAAAAACACATTAGCAAAGCAAAAGTTTATTCTAGGAAGTAGGAGGTGGGAGAATTGGCAGTAATTCTTCCCAGTATCCAAGGTATTATTAGAGGCTTATCCCTGCTCTGCACAGTAATCACATTGGAAATTTTTGATTAGAAAACAAAATCTAAATGAGAATTATGAATATTCATTAGGTGTGGAGATTAATATGCATAATTATGCAAATTAGACAGCAATTAAACACCAATTCTCTGGGGAAATGATTAACACAAAGGCACTGAAATAGAAGGATGTAATTTGAAAGAAGTTTCTGGTTAAATGAACAGTGAGGGGAGCGGAGGAGACAAATCCGTGGCATGTTTGCCATAATAATCAGCTTTGGCGGGGCGGAGTGGGAGTGAGCCCTGTCCCCCATGTCCCCATGTCCTTGCTCCCACACAGCCCCTGTGCCCCCTGAGGAACACCCCGGGGCACGTGGCAGTGCCATCCCTGCTGCCCCTTGAGCTGGGGCAGGGGGTCCCAGAGAGCCCCTGGGATCGCGGTGCTGTCACAGGGGGATGCCAGGAGTGTCTCGTGTCACTCCAGGGCAAGTGTGGCCGTGCCCCCCGGGTGGGGTTGGGGTTCCTGTGGGCTGAGGGACAGAGCTGGCACCAGCCAGTGCCATCCACACAGCTCCCTGTGCACAAGCTCCCTGTGCACAAGCTCACAGTGCCTGTGAGATGACAATCCCACCCGGCCCAGTCCCCTCTCAATTCCCTGGATTTGCCCCCTCAAGCTTTAAACCACGGGCTGCTGTTCACCAACCCCTGGTCACCCACCAGAGCGGGACATGGAGCAGCTCAGTGGGGAAACTGAGTCAGACTGAGGTTGTTTTCCAGGGAATGTTCCTTCCTTATGGTTGTGGTATCAGCTGGAACTGCAGGAGCTTTGCTGATGCATCACCCCAGGATTGTTGTGTCCTGGTGGATGTTCCTGTCTCCCTGAAGGGGCTCCAGGAGAGCTGGAGAGGGACTTGGGACCAGAGCCTGCAAGGAGAGGACAAGGGGGAATGACTTCCCACTGCCAGAGGGCAGGGATAGAAATTGGGAAGAAATTGTTCCCTGTGAGAGTGGGGCGACCCTGGCACAGGTTTCCCAGAGCAGCTGTGGCTGCCCCATCCCTGGAAGTGTCCAAGGCCAGGTTGGAGCAGCCTGGGATAGTGGAAGGTGTCCCTGCCCATGGCAGGAGGGTAGAACACGATGAGCTTTAAGGGCCCTTCCAGCCCAGACCATTCCCTGCCTCCCCTGGTGCCTCGTGTGCCAGCGGCCCCAGAGCTGCAGCCTGGGTGGAGCTGGCAGGGGATGAAAGGAGCCGGTTTCCCACCGCAGGCTGTGCAGGCACATTGCAAAACCCTCCTGGCTCAGCCTTTGCTGTTTGAGGCAGATCCCTTTTGCCAGGGCTATGTTTGGGAGGGTAAAACTGGGCTGGACAGGAGTGGGCTGTGATGGGGCTGTGTTGACGTGGGACCTTCCTCCAGGGGACCGTGGGGGGCTTCAATACCCCCCTTGGTCAGATGTGACCGGGTGACACAGGTGACATTGTTCCTCCAGCAATTCCCACCAGCTCTGGGCACTCCTTTGTTCTGCTCAGGCTCAGTGAGGAGCAGAGTTTGATCCATGACTTTGTAGTACCATGGGCAAAACTCAGGTCCTGCTGGAGCATCCGAGTGGGTGCAACGTGGTTTTGGTTTTGTCCTCTTCACCATCAGGCTCTGAGGGGAAGAGGCTCATGGGTGCTCTCTGGAATAAAGGAGTTAAAAGACTTGTTTCTCCTCTTCCCACTGTCCCATGTTTTGAAACATTTCCAAGCTGTGGTGGGATTTGCTTTGAAGTTTGTGGAATAACTCCCAGCGGGAGTGGGAAGGTGAGGAGGGAGAGGGGAGGCTCGGTCATGCCAAGTGGAAGTGGTTTATTAATGAAAATATTGTTTTGTTTGTAGAAGGAAGAGTTAATTTTACGAGAACACCTTTGAGGCTTTGCTGATAAAGCAAAGAGTAACCTTTGTTCTTCCTGTTTTTCGGTAGGCTTGGATGAAAGACCGGGATCGGGTTCCTGGGGAACGGGAGATCAAAACAGCTCCACGTTTGACCAAGGAAGGGTAAGGACAAAGCACAAACACCCAGCTCCGACCAAAACAAACGGGGGCTTTCCCAGGCCTTTCCGAGGCTTTCCCAGGTCTTTCCGAGCGTTGGGTCGAACCCTGGAACGGCTTTTCTTGCCCCATTTTGAACATGGGTTCTGTGAACCCTGAGGGTGTGGCAGCAGGGAGAGAGGCCCCCCCGCCCCATCCCCAGGGTTTGCTGCCGTGATGTTTCCTGAGGTTTCTCCTCCAAAACCTCTCCCAGACCCACATGGGGATGGGATCCTGTGGCTGCTGAGGCATTTCCCTCCCTGCACCCCGTGGGAGAGGGGTGTCCTGGCTGGGGGGTGGGAGAGGTCCCCAAATGGGGCCACAGCTGAGGGGCTTGAGGGGTCTGAGGGGGTTGAGGGACCTGAGGGGATTGAGGGATTGGGGAGGGTTGAGGGATCTGGGGGGGTTGAGGGGTCTCACCTGATGGCAGAACTCCCTGGGTGCCCACCCCACATGGCTTTGGGCGCCTGAGGANTGAGGGGGTTGAAGGACCTGAGGAGGTTGAGGAACCTGAGGAGGTTGAGGGGTCTGGGTGGGTTGAGGGATCTGGGGAGGTTGAGGGATCTGGGGGGGTTGAGGGGTCTCACCTGATGGCAGAACTCCCTGGGTGCCCACCCCACATGGCTTTGGGCGCCTGAGGAGGGGATCCAGCACATGGTCAGTCCAAGGCAGCCTTGGTGGCCACGGAGTACATGGGAAGGGTTTAGCAGGGAAAGAGCTGAGGCTGCAACAGCTCATGGCCGGGATCTGGGGTGGGGAAGAGAGGAAAGACATGAACTCCATGGAAATTGTGTTATTTTGGCAGATGCTCATGCTTTAATGGGTTTGTGTCATTCATTTTTGCAATGACACCTTTCCCTCCCTTCTGGCCAGTGGCAGAGCCGGCCCTATGGTTTCAGCTCTCATTTATCTATTTACATTTATAAATTTATATAAATATGTATAGAACTATACGTTTATATTTATCCAGCCTTTCCCTTACCCCTTGTCCCCCCCCCATGGCCCGAGGAGGAGCTGCCAAACTGCCTGGGAGCTGCCAGCACAGGCCAGACCATGGTGCCATATCCCCTCCCAATGCCACGGCCTCGTGGCTGCGCTGCCCAGCTTCCCCTTGGCATGAGGATAAAACCCCCTTTTTACAAGGAGCCTTTGACTTTTCCCCTTCCTGGGAGAGGCTGGGCTCTGACCGCCCCGTGTTTTGGGGTTTGGCTCCGGTGACTCTGCGGTTTGTCCCAGCAGAGCTATGGCGAAGGGCCCCACTACGGTGAGCACCGGGACATCCCGGCCCACAACAGCATCTCCTCGTCGCCATTCCTGGGAGCTGGACTCGTGGGTAAGTGCCTCCCAACTGCCTGGCGGGTCCCCAGGGCAGGAGACACATGGCACTGACCCGTGGTGGCGGCAGTGTTTGCTCTGGCCGGTGTTGCTGGACCTGCTCCAGGTGTTCTCCAGGCTGTGGTCACTGGAGCCCCGAGGGTTTCATCAGTGCCCAGCGTGTGTGACAGCCCCGGTGGTTTGTGGGGGTGGTTGTATTCCCTGGTTTACTGTGGCACCCAGAGGCAGTAGGAGAGCTCAGTGGCACAGGATGTGTCCTCCTGGGAGCTGGTAATCACGGGTGGGAGAGCACCAGGAATGAGGGGGAGGGAAGACATGATCGTTTTTAAGGATTTGGGACAACATTAAGGGCTGTGGTCCCTTCCAAGCTGACCCACTCTGTGTCTGGGACTTGCAAGGGGCTCGTGGCTGTGTCACTTCCCAGCCTGGCAGCCCCCACAGAGAGCTGGGGGTGCCCCATCACTGCAGTTCAGTTCCCACCTCCTGGAAGGCTCCAGCAGCCTGGTCTGGCTCCCCCATCCCAGTATCCAACTGGGCAGCGTGAGGAGCTCACAGGGACTGGCAGTGCCAGAGATGATGATCCTGAGGATGCTCCTGCGTGTGACCATTTCCCCAGTTACCTCTCCCAGCACGGGGGTGGGAGGAGAGATTTAAGAGCAGAAAATATCCCTCCTGAAGGGCTTAGAGATCTCTAATGGCATTAGGTCAGGAATTGGGGTTAGTCCTCCCCACCTTTGCCCACGCAGGGGTGGTTAAACCCCTCCGGGGCAGGGCTCGTGGTTCAAAGGAAGGTGAGAAGAGGGAATTGCATGAAACAGAAAATCCCCCCATGGCAGGACGTTCCTCCTGCAGAGCTGATCGGAAAAGGGCAGAGCAGGGCAGGGTCGTGCTGGGAATGGAGCAGCCACGGGCTGGCACCTCCTGGCTCTGGTCAGGGCAAGGGGCTCTGTCGGCTCTGCTCCCCCCTTACCCCTCGAGCTGTTGGGAGGACAGTGTTTAGCTGCCCCCCGTGCAGCTGGAGGAGCATTTCTGAGCAGCTCCTGGGGGTTGTTCCTTCTCGCTTTGTGCCCGGGGAGGATGTCAGTGAAGCCAAAGAGAAGTTCCTCAGCGGGACGGGGGAGCAGCAGCTCAGCGGGTTGTGGGGGCCGTGCGTGGGGGGGCCCATCCCAACCCATCCCACACCCGGGGCCAAGGCAGCCTTGGGAGTTTGCAGCCCAGGAGGAGCTGCCCGGGGAGGAGCAGGGAGGTTTCCCCTTTGATGTG
Source organism: Pitta sordida (assembly GCA_013390025.1). NCBI lineage: Eukaryota > Metazoa > Chordata > Aves > Passeriformes > Pittidae > Pitta > Pitta sordida. The sequence continues at coordinate 148,346 of WEKX01004759.1, forward strand.
TGCAGGGAAGACGCCTTTGGCTTCCTCTCAAAGCCGGGGCTCCCGGCCCTTGGCAGGTGCTCCCACCGGGGCTGCCAGCCCGACCCGGCCCCGGCACGTGGGGCTGGAGCCTCCACGGTCCCTGCAGGTCATGTCCAGGGCCTGGCTCTGGAGCTGAGGGCAGTCGGTGGCCTGTGGGACAGTGGCCACCTTCCAGTCCCAAGGCTCAAGTGCTGTGTCCCCCCAGGGTCCCCACTGTCCCCGGTGGGTGCAGCAGCAGCAGCTCCAGGGCTGAAATAAGGAGCAGCCACGGAGGGCAAAGAGGTTCCTCACATTTCAAAGTTCTTTTTGTTCCTAAAATTGGATATGGTTGGAGTAGAAAGCATTAATTCCTGGAGGGGTTTCCAAAGGACATAAATAAGTTTACGTTGTAGAATCATGGAATCCCAGAATGGTTTGGGTTGGGAGGGACCTTAAACCCATCCAGTGCCACCCCCTGCCATGGGCAGGGACACCTTCCACTGTCCCAGGCTGCTCCAACCTGGCCTTGGACACTTCCAGGGATGGGGCAGCCACAGCTGCTCTGGGAAACCTGTGCCAGGGCCTCCCCACCCTCCCAGGGAACAATTCCTTCCCAGTATCTCATCTAAACCTACAATCTAACCTGAACTTGCTCACGTGGTTGAGCAGGATGGACCCAAGGGAGACCACAGGTGGGATTTTCTCTTCCTTCTGAAAACTTTTCAAATGGCCAGATGCAAATAGAGAGGGGAGGGAAAGGGGCAGGAAAATAAAACAGTGGCAAAACGGGACAGAAAGGAGAATTTGGGAGATCCAAAGAAGCCCCTGCTTCCCCAAGGGTCCCCCCTCACACTAGTGGGGTGGTTGTGTGGAACCAGGGAATTCTAAAATTGGAGGAGGTCAAGGGAGCAGCTGAGGACAAACATGTTGTGGTGCTTGGTGGATGAAAGGTGTGTGAGACATCGAAGCCCTTCTCCAATATCAGAATTTGTATCTCTTTCCTCTCGACCTCTGCTTCTTCAAGGAGGATCAGAAACTGCTGGAAGAACCGTTTTGGGAGGAACATCTGTGTTGGTGATGGTGGCCCTGGCCAGCTAGAGAGGGAGGCTGAGCTGGAAGAGCCCCCCAAAGACAAACTGGGTGTTGGTTTCCCACACTGGTGTGGGCTCTGAGCACAGCCAGGGTGGCACTGGCCTCCTCCTGGGACCCGTGTCCTCTGGGGTTTGGGTCCCTGGAGTCAGTGCATGGCCCAGTGCCAGGCTGCAGCCTCTGGCAGTGGCTTTAGGGACAGGGAGTTGTTGGAGAGGAGGCTCTGAGCAGCCTTGTGTGGGCTGAGGAGCTCCTGCCAGCCCCAGCTTTGAAGGGGTGCTCATGTCCTTTCCAGGGTCCTTTGCGGGAAATGCTGGTGGCATTTTGGGGCCATGGAGTGCCAGGCAGTGCTCCCCTTCCCACACTGTCACCCCCAGAAACTGCTCTGGCACGAGCAAGGGGTGAGGGCAGAGATCTGGAAGCTGCAGAGTGGATAAAGGAGCAGTAAAACCTGTGATCAGCCACATTTCTTCCCGGTGTGTTCCTGTGCTGGGAGCCAGATTTGCAAGCTCCATGAGCAGCAAACTGTGGGAAGGGCAGGGCAGGGATGGAGGGATTTGTCTGGCCCAGGAGAGAAGGAAGGCGGGTCTGAGTTCATGGGGAGCAGGGCACTGCCAACACATCCCCGAAATCCCCAGGAGGCTGCAAACCTGCCCCTTGTTCTGTCCTGTAGCTCCCTTTGCCCTCAGCCCAGCTCATGCCTTCCTCCCATGCCCAGAGCTGGCCTACCCCTGCCCTCAGGGCTCCCCCAGAGCTGTGGGTGATGCCCCTCGCGCACTCAGGGAGGGGATGCTGTGAGGAGAATCTTCAGTTCTGCCACAGCTTCAGGTCCATGATGTGATGAGGAAAACCAGGGCTTTCTACAGGAGCCCTGGCCTGTGTTGCACTGGATGATAATCGAAAAAAAAGGAGAGAAAAGTAAATTAAGAAGTGTCCAAAGGAGGGACACGGAGCTGGGGAAGGGTCTGAGGAGCAGCTGAGGGCACTTGGCTGGTTCAGCTGGAGCAGAGGAGAGTGAGGGGAGACTCCTCGGGGTCTGCAGCTCCTGCCGAGGGGAGGCGGAGGGGCAGGGGCTGAGCTCTGCTCTGGGAGCAGGGACAGGAGCCCAGGGAAGGGCTGGAGCTGTGTCAGGGCTTGGGATGGATCTCAGGGAAAGGTTCTTCCCCCAGAGGGTGGTCGGGCACTGAACAGGCTCCCCAGGGTTTGGTCCCGGCCCCAAGGCTGCCAGAGCTCCAGGAGGGTTTGGACAACGCTCTGAGGGACAGGGGGGGATTGTTGGGGTGTCTGGGCAAGTCTCTTGTTGCTGCTCCTGGAGGATGATGCTCTTGGGAAGTTCTGAGCATCCCAGCCTGGAGTGGGAAGAGGTGATGGGACCATCCCTGGCTGTTCCTGAGTGGTGCCAGGACACAGCACGGTGACAACCAACCTCGTCCCAGAGGATGAGGAGGGTGAGAAGGGCTTTTCTGCCTGTTTGAAATCACCAGTTTCACAATTTCCTATTCCTCTTCAGGAGGGACGAGCAGGGAAGGGGGTTGGTTAAACAGCGAGGAAACTGATAAGCCATAACAGATTTCTTTGTAGTAATTATTTCTAGTAATTAGCTGCCTTTCAGAGCGTGTTCCTAATCGGGTGGGTATTGTCAGTGCCTGTGGATTGGGGTCTTCCTGGACAATGGCTTTAATGGGGGGGTTGTTGCTGCTCCTGTGTTTTGAACTTCTTTTTTCCCTCCCCCATTTTTAATCCCTGGCTGTGTTTTTCCTCCCCTTTTTCCCAATGGAATAACCAGTGCAGGGCTGGGCGAGGCACTGGGGCTGTCCCAGAGCTCAGGGCTCATGGGGGTCTCTGGTTTTGCCAGGCAGCATTTGAATACCTTTTCTTGAGGTGTCCTGTGCTGCGCCAGGGGCTGCACTTTGGTGATCCTTGTGTGTCCCTTCCAGCTCAGGGTATTCCCTGATCCCGTGGGCTCTGAGTGGGGCTTGTCCTGGGGAGAGAAATGGCAAAGCCACGAGTTTATTTAAAAGCAGTTTGCTCTGGTGAGGTTGAGGTGCTGCCACAGTCCAGGTGCCAAAGCCAATCCTGCTGCTGCCAGAGCTGCTGGGGACGTTGGGAAAGAGGAGTTTTGATTCTGCCACCTTCTCTTCGGGCTCAGGAGCAGATGTGTCCTGGGGAGGAGTGATGGAAGTGGCTTTGGGGGTGTCTCTGGAAAAGCCCTGGGTGAAGGCAGAGCCAGGGAGAGGCTTCCCTGAGCCCAGCACAGCCGGATCCTGCAAGAGGGAACGTGCTGGGAGAGGAGGGAGGCTGGGAAGGGGCTTGTTGGGCAGGTGAGGGGCGTGGGGGGAAAGGCAGGAGAGGGGTGCCAGGAGGAGCTGGAAATGCTGAATGCTCCCAGCCACTTTCTGGATGCACCTTTCTCCAGGTGCCTCTGCTGTGCTTCACCTTGTCACGCTGAAATTTGCAGAGCTAAATCCAACAGAGAGGATTTCCAAAGGAAACCCCTTTCCTCTTCAAGGGATTTATTCCTGGCATCTTCTGACCTCCCTCCCACAAGATCCCTTAACACCTGTCTGCAGGATTTCAGTAATTCCCTCGGGAGCAGGGTGGCATTTGGGGAGATTCCTGGTGTTTGTTGCTGAGACCTGCCTCCATCCTGGTCCTTGCCTCCTTCCTGGGGCTTTGCCACCTTTCCTGGTTGGGGCCCTGCGCTGTGGCTGCCAAGGGGTGACGGGAGTGAGTCCAGATTTGCCACCTGCATCTCCCTGCCCACAGAAACAGCTCCTTCTGCTGGCAAGTTCAGCCTCTTCTTGTGGACTTTTGGAATTTCAACAGGCTTAGGTACACTACAGTCTGGAAAAGTTTGCCTTTCTTTCTTCTGCCTTGTTTTCGTAGACAATTAAATGTCAAATTTCCACTGCTCAGCTTTTTGCTGCTTTTCCTCTTGTGATGTGATGGAGGGCACAGGAGCTGGGGATGGCTGGGAGCTGCCCTCCTTCTCCCAACCTCCCCCATTCCACAAGGCACCCACTGACCTGAGTGTGCAGGAGATGCTGTTACAGGGCACCCAAACTGAGAGAGGCGTGAGAGACCATCAGTGAAAGTTGTGGGTTTGGAGCAGGGCAGGGCAGAGCTGGCAGGGGGTTCACAGAATCCTGGAATATCCTGAGCTGGAAGGGACCCCCAAGGATCATCCAGTGCAATCCCTGGCCCTGCCCAGACACCCCAACAATCCCCCCCTGTCCCTCAGAGCGTTGTCCAAACCCTCCTGGAGCTCTGGCAGCCTTGGGGCCGGGACCAAACCCTGGGGAGCCTGTTCAGTGCCCGACCACCCTCTGGGGGAAGAACCTTTCCCTGAGATCCATCCCAAGCCCTGACACAGCTCCAGCCCTTCCCTGGGCTCCTGTCCCTGCTCCCAGAGCAGAGCTCAGCCCCTGCCCCTCCGCCTCCCCTCGGCAGGAGCTGCAGACCCCGAGGAGTCTCCCCTCACTCTCCTCTGCTCCAGCTGAACCAGCCAAGTGCCCTCAGCTGCTCCTCAGACCCTTCCCCAGCTCCGTGTCCCTCCTTTGGACACTCTCCAACAGCTTCAGACCCTTCTGATCCTGGGGTGCCCAAAGTGCCCCAATATTGGAGGTGAGGCCCCCCCAGGTCAGAGCAGAGCGGGACAATCCCGGCCGTGCTGGGCCTGATGCCCCCCAGGACACGGTGGCCCTTTGGGCTGCCAGGACACTCTGCTGACTCAGATCCAACTTGTCACCCACCAGGACCCCCAGGTCCCTTCCCGTGGTGCTGCTCTCCAGCCTCTCATTCCCCAGAGTGTCCCTGCACCCAGGGCTGCCCCATCCCAGGGGCAGGATCTGACACTTGTCCTTGTTAAAGGTCACACAGGGGAGGATTGTCCCCTGTCCCTTCACCTTCCCATGCACAGCCAGGAGCCCTGTGGTCACATCCTCTGGTGACAGCAGAAGCTGTTGGACAGGGTTTGGATCAGCCTGGTCCTGTGAAAGGTGTCCCTGCCCATGACAGGGGGTGGAACTGGATGGACTTTAAGCTCCCTCCCAACCCAAACCATTGAGTGATTCCATGATTCCCGACCCCAGCACGTGTGGAAGCAGCAGTGTGTTATCAGACAGGGTCCTGGCTGCTCCTGTCCAGCCAAACCCACATGGCATTGCCCTGCTCCTCCTCTGGTTTAGGAGCAGCCATGGCCTGCCTGATGCCACGACCTGAGTCCTTTGTGCCGCCACTGCAGCCCTTAAGCTCTTTTAGAAATTAGGTCATTTGGGAGATCCATCCTCTGACATCCTGACCTTTGTTTACTTAACGTTTAAGCCTCTCATGAAGGCGCAGCAGTGCCCGGGGGGTTCAGGCTGTCACTGGTGGTGAGGGATGGGGGATCCTGGTGTGCCCTGACCTTCCCAGTGGGAATGGGGGGTCTTGGGTTTGGAGGTTGGAACTGGGGAATCTGCTCTAAAATTTTGGGCTTGAGTTCAATGTTTCCATGCTAAGGTTGTAAAACAAGCAGCGTCCTTGCTCTTCCCATCTGGCACAGGGTGCCCAGAGCAGCTGTAGCTGCCCCTGGATCCCTGGGAGTGTCCAAGGCCAGGTTGGAGCAGCCTGGGACAGCGGGAGGTGTCCCTGCCCATGGCAGGGGGTGGCACTGGATGGGCTTTGAGGTCCCTTCCAACCATTCTGGGATTCTATAAAGCTTGAAGGTGCACGTGGGCACTGCTGGCACGGGGCTGCTCCCACAGGGATCCCAGTTGGCAGCGAAGCTCTGGCTCTGAGGGACACGGAGGGAGGAGCTGAGGGACACTGAGGGACACAGAGGCCACTGAGGGCCAGGAGGAGCCTCCCGGTGGGACTGAGCAGAGGGGCCTTGGCAAGGAAGGGAACACTTCTCTCCTAGAGCCTGCTCCTAAGCTCTGGATGGGTTTTGGAAAGTTGAATCTCCTCCAGGAGAGGAGGAGAAGGTGCCCATTGCTGTGGCCGGAGCTGGAGCTCAGCCCTGCACTGGGATTGGATTTCCTGTTGTCTGGAAAGCGCCCCTGGAGTCTGGTCACTCATCCTGGCCCCTGCCTCTGCCAAGTTCAGCTGCCTGGCTTGGAGGTGTCTGCAGGGGATTTTTTGGCTCTGGGCTGACCCTGCCTGTTTCCATGGCCACGGGCACTTCCCGGCGCTGGGCTCTGGGTGTTTATGGACCTGCTCTCCCTGAACTTAGAGCAGCTCCTGTTTTAGCACAGGGTTTTCTGTCACTGCCATGGAGGGTGGAGGGAGCTGCCTCACGGGAACAGGCTTTGCCCTCCAGCAGGGCCCAGGTGCCTGAGGGCACTCAAATACCCTCCCCTTCCCCAAACCTTCGCTTTTCTCTTCTCTCTGCAGGGAAGGGCAGCGAAAGAGCCTCGTACTCCACGTTTGGAAGAGACACAGGGATGCCAGGACTAAACCAGGTAATGAAAGAACTCAGGGAAAGTTTTGGCTTCGTTTGCTGGCTCCTGGGAGTGAGAGCCTGGGAATGAAAACCAGCTGGGGTTTGCATCTCAGCTCTGTGCACGGGGTCCTGGAAAGCCTCTGCTGTGCTCCAAAACCTCTGTGCAGTGTCAGGGGTTGTGTTGCTGGCCCAGAATTGTTGTCAGAGGTTAGAAAATGTTCGTTGTTGCAGCTTCTCGCTTCTTTCCCAAACCTCTCCAGGCTCACTTGTTTTGTTCTTGTTAATCCTGGTTTGTATTTAATCAGCCACGCTGCCCTGGTGGGGAGTTCCAGTGAGTTGGATCCAAGCAACACCTTGTCTGTACCAGGGTGGCCAAGGGAAGCATCTTCTCTCTCCTGCTGCCTGCCCTGGGCTTTCCCTGCCCAGCATCATCCTCCAGTCCCCTATGTCCTGGTTCAGGGAGCCATGCAATGGTTTCTGTGCTGTTGGAGCATCATTTCCATGACTCCTGTGTGGTTTCTGGATTTATGGTGGGGCTGTTCATGTGGGAGCTGCAGCAGGAGTTCTGTGTCCTGCTCTGAGGCCCAAACCTCAGGATGTGGAGCTGCAGCAGAGAGTCCAGAGGAGGCCCCGGAGATGCTCCCAGGGCTGGAGCCCCTCTGCTCTGGAGCCAGGCTGGGAGAGCTGGGGGTGTTCGCCTGGAGAGGAGAAGGATCCAGGGAGACCTTGGAGCCCCTTGCAGAGCCTAAAGGGGCTCCAGGAGAGCTGGAGAGGGACTGGGGACACAGGATGGAGGGACAGGACACAGGGAAGAATTCCTGGCTGGGAGGGTGGGGAGGCCCTGGCCCAGGTTTCCCAGAGCAGCTGTGGCTGCCCCATCCCTGGAAGTGTCCAAGGCCGGGTTGGAGCAGCCTGGGATAGTGGAAGGTGTCCCTGCCCATGGCAGGGGGTGGCACAGGATGAGCTTTAAGGTCCTCCAGACCCAAACCCATCTGGGATTCCATGATCTCCACAGCCCAGGAGGGACCTGGCACAGGAGAGGCCCCTCGTTGGGTCACCCCGTGTGAACCCCGCGGCAGGAGCAGGGCTGTGCTGGGGGGAAGAACTTGCTTCCTGTGGGGAATACCACAGGCCTAAATCCGAGCCCAGGAACGCAGTCCAGCCGCCCTGGGATAATCTTCCCTGCTGCCACCAGCATCCAGAAATAGTTTTTCAGGAAGGAGTGAGCACCTCGGCTTTGATGTGCTGCTCCAAGTGCCCCGGCCGTGCCCAGAGTGGCTCCGGGGAAACAGTCCCACCATTTGATCCCAGGGAGGGGCTCTTGGCCGGGCAGCTTTGACTTTCCCCGTGTACACACACGCACATATTTCATGTTTTAATTTTACACAAATTTGTCATCATTTCCTCCTCTCTGAAGTGAGGATGTTTCCTTTGCTGGAGCAGCTGTGCTGGCTGTGCCAGAGTGGATTTCATTTACCACTGAAGCTGCTCAAACAAAACCGGGCCCGGTGCCAAGCGCTGCTTTTGGATGTGATGGTTTTGCTGGGCTTTGGTGGAGGAGGGGGGGGGATATAAGGTAACAGGAATGGGGGGGGGGCTGGGAGAGGCCCCAGCCCGGGCACAGGGCTTGGATCGGGTGGCAGATCCCACTGGAGGTGGAGGGGAGACAAAACCCCCCTTGTGCAGGACGGGGGAGGCGAGTGGAGCCAGCTGTGACCCCCCGAGCAGTTGTTGCCTCTCACTCCAGTCTGGGGGAGTGAGGGGAGGCTTGGCCTTTTATTTCATTTTTGAAAAGAGATGAAAAACTGATGGAAACGCCTGGAGTGGGGAACAGGTTCTTCCCTAAAAAACCCTGCACAGAGCTGCAGCTTCCCCCTTGTTTAACCCTGGCCCCTCTCCAGGGGCATCCCCAGGGAGGGGGAATGGGAAGAAAACCCCTCTCTCTGGAAATGTCTTTGGAGATGCCCACGGGAGGGGCTGGGCAGCAGCTCCCGGGATCCCTGCGGGTGCTGCCGGGTGCTTCCCTTGGTGAGGTGTGAGTGTAACCTGAGCGCTGGAACAGATTGCAGGAATGTCACCAGCTGTGAACACACCAGCTCCTCTTTCCCTCTCTGACCCCTTTCTGGGGGAGACGGAGTTGGAAAGCAAAGGTTTTTCTTTTTCCAGTTTCTCCAAAAGCCTGAAATGCTCCTTTATTTCCGTGTGTTGCCCTCGGAATGTGGGTCAGAGCTGAGCTTTTGGGACTCGAAGGGGCTTTGCCAGCCCTGTGCAATTCCATGTAAATACAGCGAATTTCCTCCCGAGCTAAGGGGGCTGGAGGAAGGGCAGGATTCCTCCATCCCAGCAGGGAGAGAGCACCCTGGGCTCCAGCTCCCCCAGCGTGCCCAAGGTCAGCCGGGATAAACACAGGGGAGGAGTTTCCTGGGTTTAGAAAGAGGCATTTGGCTTTTCTGTGATAAAACACGAGAGAAAACCACCCCGAGCTGCAGCAGCATGTTCCCAAGCAGGACCTGCTCACGTCTGGATCTACCTGGGAACAAACCATTTTGCTTTTACTGAGCTCAGATGTGAGTTTAACTTTAGAGGGAAGACAAGCCCCAGCTCCCCACAATTTGTGTTTGTTGTCCTCCAGAGTCACTTCCCTGCTGCCGTTCTGAGCTTTTCCCAACAGGTGGAATCTGCTCATCCTGCCCTCCTGGGCAGCCAGGTGTGCTGGCACCGTGACACCCCCACGGTGGCACCTGCAGGATGAGTGTGGGACCCCAGTGTCACCTGCTGCTTTCCCTCCTTGGTTTGCAGAGCTTCCTTGCTGGGGTCCAGCAGGAAAACCCAAGTTGAAAGACCCTTTTGTTCCTCCACCTCCACCCCCATATTTAGGGATTTGTTTTCCCTCCCGGCCCCTCGGCTCGTGTTTATTTTTCCCCTCAGCTGAAGGGGTGTGAGGGTGGCTCAAAGCAGCTCTGTTCTCTCCCAGTGTGATTCCATGGAAGGGTTTTTCTCTCTCCTTCTTTGCAGACCAGTTTCCTGCCCAGCGAAATGGGAATCGCCAGCCCGGGCACCCTGTCCCCCACCGGGGGCAAAGGGGGGTCCCAGTATTTCTCTTACCCCAACAATCCTCGCAGGAGAGGTGCTGAGAGCAGCATTGGTGAGTGCCACAACCTCGGGGATGTCACCTGGGCAGGTGCCCCGGTCAGATCTGCCTTTGGGAGTGAGGACAGTGATGTTGGGAGTGACAAAGTGACGTTGGGAGTGACAAAGTGATGTTGGGAGTGACAAAGTGATGTTGGGAGTGACAAACTGATGTTGCCATGGTGTACCTGCTGTGAATTGGGTGTGTGCTCCTTTGGAGGGGGAGGAAAGCATGTAAATATCTTTATATCTATATAGAGATATCCATCTTTTTTTTAAAAAAAAAGGGGGATTTGGATTCAGAGTCAGGTAGAAATTGCCTCTTTCTGGAAAATGCCAGATTAGCTGAAAGCAGCAAGTGGCTTGAGGTTCTTCTTAAAAACAGCTCCAGCTACACTGCACATTCCTGGAAAACCTTGGGCTGCCTCGGAGGCTGTTCTGTGCCTCCTGGAGCCCCTGGCATTCCCAGGTGCTGTGCCCTGGGACACGGGGAATGTTCACTGCAGGACCTGCCCACCTCTGGATCTCTCTGGGAATGAAGCATTTTGCTTCTGCCTGAGGCTGAGCTCAGATGGGAGTTTAGCTTTGTAGGGAACACAAGCCCCAGTTCCCCAGAACTTGTGTTTCTTGTCACAGTTCCCCCTGCACCCTCCAGAGTCACTTTCCTGCTTCTATTCTGGGCTTTCCCCAACAAACGAAACCAGAAGTGACCCAGTGTGACGTGTGGCTTTTCAGACAAGGGCAGCCCTCCCCATATTCAGCCATGAAAAGTCTCCTTTTACATTTTACATTCTGTAAAAGGGATGAATTTCTCCCCCAGAGGTACAGCCTGGAAGAGTCTCTGCCCTGGTAGATCTCAGTGTTAGCCCTCTGCACACCCCAGCCAGGACCTTCCTTAATTAGGAAAAATAACGGCCTTTATTATGAAAAATAATAAAAAATAATGAATTTATAAAGATAATCAAATTTTAACAAGTGCTTCACCTTGAGCCACCCCTGGATGTTTCCCCACCACCTCCCTGGATTGTCCCCTTCCCCCAAGGCCCGTGTCCCCCTCCAGAGCTGGGGACTGGCCCTGGGAGGTGCATCCCTGCCTCCTGCAGCAGTGAAGCTTTCCTAAATAAATCCCTGTGCAAGGAGCAAGTGCAAATAGAACCCAGCCCTGCACGTGTTCCCTTTCTGCATCCTCTCTCTGCAAACCCACTGCAGGTTAAATTGTTTCCCAAAACACCCCCAGTGAGGGCGTTATAATATTAAATATTAGTATTTTATGGGCTCAGTCTCTCCCAGGAAGCCCTTCCCTGTGGGGTGGCACCTCTTGCTGCCCTGGGATCTCTGGCTGTGGGCAAAACCTGCACCCAAAGGGTGCAGATGAGATCCCAGGGGTGCAGGTGAGATCCCAGGGGTGCAGGTAAGATCCCAAGGGTGCAGATGAGATTCCAAGAGGTTCATCCTTGGAGGTTTTCACCATTGATTCCTTGACTGTGGCTCTGAGCCCTGTCTGTACCTGCAGCTCCCAACCCTGGAGACTTTTGCTGTAGCTGGTTTTCCTTCCCACAACCCCCCCTTCAAAACTCACATCCTCTCTTCTCTCCCCCACCCCAGATGGACAGCCCAAAAAGGTTCGGAAGGTGCCTCCTGGACTCCCCTCCTCGGTAAGTGGCAGCTGCCTGTTCCCCTCCCCATTCCCCCATCCCTTGGGAATTATTTCTGGGAGTTACTGGGGTCCTGCTGCCCGAAACATCGAGGGCTGGGATTTGAGCGGGATGAGGAAGGGTTTTCTCAGCTCCTGTGGAGGAGAAAGAACAGAGTGGCACCTCCCCGGCCTCCTGCCCGGCTGGCCCTGCTGTGTTTGACGGGATGTCGCGAGTGAAAGGCGATCCCCGAGGGCTCGGATTTCACTGCCGAAGGGAAAGCGGCGCAGTTGGAGCTGGTGGGGCAGCTGAGCCCGCTGCAGGTGTGCGCTGAGCAGCCTGCAGGAATAGGCTCTCCCTGCTCCCGCGGCTGTGCCAGGGGAATAAACTCAACAATGTCTTTGTGGCTACAAGTAATGGGATCTCCAGGAAAGCTAATTGGAGCGAGCTGGAGGGTTCCTGCAGGAATACAGGAGCTGTCTGGCAGCCTGAGGCCGCATTCCTGGCTGGAGCCTGGGCGTGCTTGGAGGGGGACGGGACAGTCCCCAGACTGTCCCCAGACTGTCCCCATGTTCTGTCCCCAGGCTGTGTCTCATGGGCCCCATCCCCAGATTCTCCCCATGTTCTGTCCCCAGACTCCGTCCCATGGGCCCCATCCCCAGGCCCTGTTCCATGGGCTCCATCCCCAGATTCTGTCTCATGGGCCTCATCCCCAGGCTATGTCCCATGGGCTCTGTCCCCTGTGCCCTCACCCAAGTGTCTCATGTCACTCCCTGCCAAAGCTGATGCTGGAGTGATGCTCCCCCATTCCCCAGAGAACCCCCATCCATGAGGGAAATCCTGTGCTGTGGCATTCCCTGACTGCCAGGACAAATCTGGAACCTCCACCACAGCCTCTGCCTTTGGGTTTGGACTCTGAGATGCTGATTTGGGAGGATGGAGGAAGAGGAAGGCACTGAGGGCTTGCTGGGTTGGGCTGGTAGACCAGGAGTGTTGGAGGGTCCACATGGACCCTCATCACCAGCTCCAGTGAGCAGGGCTGAGTTGCTCCAAGAGTCTGTGTTTTATCAGGGAAAACCTGCTCAAAGCAGAGCCTGNTTGTGCATTCCCTGACTGCCAGGACAAAGCTGGAACCTCCACCACAGGCTCTGCCTTTGGGTTTGGACCCTGAGATGCTGATTTGGGAGGATGGATGAAGAGGAAGGCACTAGGGCTTGCTGGGTTGGGCTGGCAGACCAGGAGTGTTGGAGGGTCCACATGGACCCTCATCACCAGCTCCAGTGAGCAGGGCTGAGTTGCTCCAAGAGTCTGTGTTTTATCAGGGAAAACCTGCTCAAAGCAGAGCCTGTGTTACTGCTTGTGAAATTCAGAACTTTTAAACCCCAGTCAACATGTGGGGAAAACATTGCTCCCAACAAATGGCCTTTATGGGCCTCAGATTTCAAAGTGTTGGGGCTTGGCCCGTCCCGCTGGCAGTGCCCCGGAGGGCCCCAATTCCCACAGGAGGAGCTGCTTGGCATTTGCCAAGACTCCCCCCTTCCCTGTGTCTGACCCAACACCTGCACACCAGTCACAGGATCGGGGAATGGTTTGGTTTGGAACAGACCTTTAGGCTCATCTCCTTCCACCCCCTGCCATGGGCAGGGACACCTTCCACTGTCCCAGGCTGCTCCAACCTGCCCTTGGACACTTCCAGGGATGGGGCAGCCACAGCTGCTCTGGGAAACCTGGGCCAGGGCCTCCCCACCCTCACAGGGAAGAATTTCCCCCTCACATCTCATCTCAATCTCCTGCCTTGCCCTGGCTGTGGCTTTGGCTGCCCTTTGATACCAAAGCTCTGATTTTCAGAGCACGGGCTGGTGCTGCCTCCTTCCCTCACCCTCCCAGTGCCAGGAGCTCCAGCTTCCTGGTTTGTTTTTGAACTTCCACACCTGGGGAGACAAATCTGTGCTGAGGCGGCAGGAGAAGTGTGAAGCAGAAGGAGTGGCCTCAAAGGCAGTGGATCAAAGGCTCTTTCTTGTCTGACTCGCCCGTGCAGGAGCCTGCCCTGTGTTATCGCTGGACCTCGTGCAAAATAAATAGGTTAATCAGCATCTTATTAAAATGAAGTGCTTTAATCTGTAATTCCCGAGCTGCTTTGAAAACTCGCCGAGGTCAGCGGCTGGAAGGGTTGGGGGTGGCTGGAAGGGGAGTGATGCTGCCAAAGGCAACGAGAGGCACCGGCAGCGTGAGGTGGTTCAGGGGGTGTGAGGAGCGATGCCAGGCAGGGTTGGGCACAGAGGGACCTGTGCTGGTGGCACCAGGGCCTTTGTGCTCAGTGCTTGTGTCCAGGGGAGGCCACAGGCTCAAGGGCTGGAGCCCCTCTGCTCTGGAGCCAGGCTGGGAGAGCTGGGGGTGCTCACCCGGAGAAGAGAAGGATCCAGGGAGACCTTGGAGCCCCTTGCAGAGCCTAAAGGGGCTCCAGGAGAGCTGGAGAGGGACTGGGGACAAGGGCTGGAGGGACAGGACACAGGGAATGGCTTCTCAGGGTTAGGTGGGATATTGGGAAGGGATTCCTGGCTGGGAGGGTGGGGAGGCCCTGGCACAGGTTTCCCAGAGCAGCTGTGGCTGCCCCATCCCTGGAAGTGTCCAAGGCCAGGTTGGAGCAGCCTGGGACGGTGGAAGGTGTTCCTGCCCATGGCAGGGGGTGGAAGGAGATGAGCTTTAAGGTTCTTTCCAACCCAAACCATTCCATGCAATAGGTGCTGGTCTGAGGTTACCCTCAGGGCACGGAGTTCCTTGGGCACAGGACCTGGAGCTGGATGGGGCCCCCAGGCCCTGCCACAGATCGGCTGCTGAGCCAGAGGAACCCGGGGAGGGAGTTTGTGCAAGTCAGTTCCTGCAGGGTTTTGAGTGCAGTGTCTGGGAGCTGTTTGAGCCTGTGAATTCCCAGTCTGGTCACTGCTCTGTTTAGCCTCAGTCTGCCCCAAGTCCCACCCCTGCTCCTGCATTTAAGCAAGAAAAACAGGGAGGGGAAAACAACCCAACACCACAAAGCGCTGCGAATCCCAGCGCTGGGGCTCTTTCAGCGGCTCTCGCCGCGCTGGCAATTTTAACCAGAGGAAATGACCTCACCTGGAGGTCCCCGAGGCCGCCGGCTCAGGGCTGGGGCCACGGGCTGGGGAACAGGGACCTGGCCCTGATTTACTGCTTCCTGCAGCGCTCAGCCCCGCTGCAGTCTGGGCTCAGCCCCAGTTCAGTCTGGGCTCATTCCCAGTTCAGCCCTGGTTCAGTCTGGCTGAGCCCCAGTCCAGCCCCAGTCCAGTCCCAGTTCAATCTGGGCTCAGTCCCAGTCCAGTCCCAGTTCAGGCCCAGTACAGCCCTGGTCCAGTCCCAGTTCAGGCCCATCCATGGTGTCTGCACAGAGGGACTCACTGCTTCTCTCTGGGCTGGGGCAGTGCAGGATGGAGTTGGCTTTTCACGGCCTCCCTGGTGCTGAGCAGCCAAATGAAAAATTTGGAGGGGTCAGAGCCAGGATTGTGGTGAAACTTGGACCCGCCCCGGGATCCACCAGGAAATGTTGGGGTGTGAGGGGGTGGTGGGGCAGGCTGGTGACACAGCCCCCTGTTCTGCCCCCCTCCATCCCCTGCTCTGCCCCCCGCCTGCTCTGCACCCCTCCATCCCCTGTTTTATCCCCTGGCTGTCACGGTGGATGTACGAAATGGCTGTTGGGGCTGTGGCCCCCCCGTCCCTGCACAGCTGCCTGTGGCGCTGGCCGGGTGCCAGCCCCTGGCAGATGGCGCGGGGCTCTTTAGACGAGCCTCATTCGATTCCCTGTCCCGGCTCCCGCGATTTAATCAAATTATAGGAGAAGTCAATTTGCTGGATTCTCGTTCTTTGCAGCCTCCTGCACTCCGCTCCATTCCCCCGCTCTCCTGCCCACCCCCAGCTCCCGGTGCCCACGGTGCCCTCAAAGGCCAAGGGCCTGGAATTCTTTTTTGAGCGAGGGACGAAGGGCAGCTGCCAGTGTCTGTCAGGATTTTCCCTCCCCTCTCTCTTTATTTCTTCTTCTTCTTGTTGTTGTTATTTTACAGGTTCCCCACAGAATCCTGGGATCATTAAGGCTGGAGCAGCCACTAACCCATGTCCCCACGTGCCACATCCACACAGCTTGTAAATCCCTGCGGGGATAGTGACCCCACCACTGCCCTGGGCAGGCTGTTCCAATGCCTGACCACTCTTTAAGTGAAGAAATACCCAACCTGAGCTCCCCCGGCACAACTTGAGGCCATTTCCTCTTGTCTTTGTCTGGGAGCAGAGCCTGACTCTCCCCTGGCTCACCCCTTGTGTCAGGGAGAGCCACAAGGTCCCCCCTGAGCCTCCTTCTCTCCAGTCTGAGCCCCCCCAGCTCCCTCAGCTGCTCCTGGGGCTCCAGCCCCTTCCTCAGCTCCCCTGTCCCTTGTTGTCCCTTTGCCCACTCTGCATCCAAAGCACCAGTGCCCACAAGGTGATTTCACAGCTCCATAAACCCATGAGCCAACACGTGAGGAGGGACCAGGGGCTCTGAGCACCCCAGTTTTGGGGGATGCTGCTCTGAGAAGTGGGAACTTCAGCTGCCAGGGGAAAATGAAGCAATATGTATATTTAAGTGTAGTCACTGGTGCTTTTCAGGGGGCCTTGTCTGAGTTTTGGGCATTTGTTGTTGTTTTTTTTAACAAAAGGAAGCCTGGCACAGACTGCCCAGGGCAGTGGTGGGGTCACCATCCCTGGAAGTGTTCAAACCACAGGTGGATGTGGCACTTTGGGGCATGGGTTAGTGGTGAACATGGTGCCTAGCTGATGGCTGGACTTGATCTTGAAGACTTTTCCAGCTTTAATGATTCTGGGATTGTGGTTTTTATTCCCCTCCACCAATTCTGCCCCTTCTTGCTGCCCGAGGGCCGGGACTGGAAGGGAGCAGCTGCTTGTGGGGAAAGAGAAACTCAGGGCAGGTTTCCTTCCCAAAGAGACCCGTGTGTGCCAGGCAGAGCCCGGCCAGGCCCTGTCCCCACCTCTGCTTTCGGATGGATTTAAAAAAAAAGTGATTATCGGTTTCAGGATGAATCAAAGGCGATGAAAATACACTGTGACAAAAGTTCTCACATCATTTTGAGTGGCATTTCAGTTTCTTTGCGTAGTGACTTTCTGCCTTTTTTTATTTTTTTTTTTTAGAAAACGAGCTGGTTTTGTGCTGGCACAAGCTGGTTTTCAGTCAGGACTTTCTAGGATGGGTTTGGTTCATTTAGAAGGGAAGGAAAAGCTTTGTTGATGTTTGTTTGTTTAATGTGCTGTTAAATCATGTAGCTGAGCAGTGCTGCAGAAATCTGTCCCAGAGGTGTCCCCTCCCCTGTGACAACCCTTTTGAGGGGCTGCTCGGCCCCGGGCTTTCCCTGTGCCTCAGTTTCCCCTTGGGCTGGTTTCCCTGCGGGGTTTGGGCAGGGACTGTGCTCAGCACACACCAGGGTTGGCACAGGGGGGTCCCGAGGCCACCCCAGCCCCCTGTGCCACTGCCCAGCCCGGCCCTGGCGTGGGGTCACTGCACAGCAAACGGTGGCTTTTGTGGTTACCCAGAAAAAGTTATAACTGCACAAAACGGAACTGGAGCAGAGCTGAAACTTCTGCTGGTGCCGGCGAGGTCTGCACGAGGGGCTGGGCACCCGCGGGCTTACGGGAACCTGAGGGGCTCTGTGCCCTGTGCCCTGTGCCTGCCCCACTGGCCATAGGGGCTCTTCATGGACTTCATGGAAACCCCTCCTGTTCCCCCCAGATCGGCTCTGGGATGGATAAAGTGAAGCTCATGGGCTCATGGAATGGTTTGGGTTGGAAGGGACCTGAAAGATCATTAATCTCTGACCCCCTGCCCTGGGCAGGGACACCTCCCACTGTCCCAGGCTGCTCCAACCTGGCCTTGGACACTTCCAGGGATGGGGCAGCCACAGCTGCTCTGGGAAACCTGTGCCAGGGCCTCCCCACCCTCACAGCCAGGAATTCCTGCCCAATCTCCCATCTGTCCCTGCCCTCTGGCAGTGGGAAGCCATTCCCTGTGTCCTGTCCTTGTGTCTGTGAGAGGCTGGTCAAACACTGCTCAGGTTGGAGGTCTGAAGCTGCCCAGGGCTGGGGGGCACAGTGAGGATGTGGGGCTGTGGATTTGGCCAAGGACTTCTTTTCAACCCATTTCCTGCCCTACAGGTGTATCCATCCAACTCAGGTGATGACTACAGCAGGGATCCAGCTGGATATACTCCCTCGAAACCTCCCAGCACTGTGTACCCTGGAGCCTTTTATATGACAGGTGAGTCCTGGTGTCCCAGGCAGAGCAGGGGCTGCCTGGGCTGTTACAGACCATGGGAGGTAACAGATGGAGGGAGCTCAGGGGAGGAGACGAGGAGACAAAAAGCACCCCTGAAATCATAAAATCATAGGATATCCTGAGTGGGAAGAGACCAATAAGGATCATCAGTCCAAGCCCTGGCCCTACCCAGACACCCCAACAATCCCCCCCTGTCCCTCAGAGCGTTGTCCAAACCCTCCTGGAGCTCTGGCAGCCTTGGGGCCGGGACCAAACCCTGGGGAGCCTGTTCAGTGCCCGACCACCCTCTGGGGGAAGAACCTTTCCCTGAGATCCATCCCAAGCCCTGACACAGCTCCAGCCCTTCCCTGGGCTCCTGGCCCTGCTCCCAGAGAGATGGTCCCGATTTGCTCCAAGGGGGATCCTCAGCACAGGCAGGACACGATGGGGACAGTCACAGCCTCTCAGCCCGGGCTGGCCTGTCCCCCTGGGGGGCTGGGGGCTGCCTGTGGTGTCCCAGCCCCGCTGAGCTCCCCTTTTCCTTGCAGACGGACTCCACAACTCGCCAGACCTGTGGAGTTCTGCGGGTGCCATGAGCCAGTCAAGTTACGGTGCCATGCTGGGCAGCTCCTCCTCCCCACTCCCACAGGCCAGTGGCTTCAACAGTTTACACCAGCACGAACGAATGGTAATGAGTCTCCTGTACTGGGTGGACTGGGGGGCTCCCACACCCCCCCACCTCACCCCCTCCCTTGGCTGTTGGCTCAGGGGACCCGGCTCCTGACCCGATGCCAAAGCCCAGCAGCTTTTCCAGGGCCCCTCTCACCCCTGTCCCACTCTCTGCCAGAACTACCAGCTCCATTCAGGAGAGGTGAACGGTGGACTCCCCTCCGTGTCCGGCTTCTCCTCGGCCTCCACACCCTACGGAGTGTCCAGTCACACGCCCCCGATCAGCGGGACAGACAATATGATGGGTACGTGCTGCCCCCTGCAAAGCTGGTGCCCGAGGCGTCCCAGATACCCAGACACGTGTCACCTGTGCCTGGTGACACAGGAGGTGCCATGGGGTTCTTGCTGCTGGATACCTGGAGCAGGGGGACAGGTTTACACCTTGTGGGGGGGGGTTAGGAGGAGCCCAGGAGTTCTGGAATTATCTATTGGGGGTATCATGGCTTAAATGAGTTGCAGGAGGGATTTGCCTCTATGTGAAGCTCTTCACCTAAATCCAGAAGGGGAATGTTCCTGCTGCTTTCGGATGTACCATGTTAACCCCCCAGTGCTTTAATCTCTGCCCCTGCTGATCCTTTTACAAAACCTGTTACTGAAACGAACTTGTGCTCCCCAGGAAATGAGGATCCTGACTCGGATTCATAGCAAACCCCTTGGTGTTTTATGGGGAGGCAAGTTTGGGATTCATAGAATCATTAAGGTTGGAAAAAACCTCCAGGCTCATCCAGGTGATTGTAGGGCCTTAAGATGCCCTGTGACCATGTGCTGTGCCGCAGCAGGGACATCTGCATTGCTGTTGGTGTCACCACCCCTCCAACCCAGAGCTTAGAGAGACCTTCCTGCAGTCCCACAAAAGCTTTCAGGGGGGTATGTGCCCCTGTCCAGGCTGCTCCGAGCTGCACAAACACTTCATTTCCAAACAAAGCACTGAAAGCCAAAAACTCCACCTCAGAGCAGGTGACCCCAGAGAAGGTGTCATAGGGTGCTGTGTCCTGCTGGGGTGTGGAGCCCTGGTGGTGACGTGTGTCCTCCCTTGGCAGGTAACAGAGGAACCACAGCCGGGAGCTCCGGGGACGCGCTCGGGAAGGCCCTGGCCTCGGTAAGAGTTTGGGGTGATCCTGGAGTTTGGGGTGATCCTGGAGCTGGGGGTGATCCTGGAGTTTGGGGTGATCCTGGAGTTTGGGGTGATCCTGGAGCTTGGGGTGATCCTGGAGCTGCTCCCAGGCCTGTTGCTGCACTGATCCCACTCTCTGTAACAGGGAATGTGGGCACATTGAGAAGTTTGGGTGAATGCAGCACAGATCCCAGAGGGAGGGGTTCCCCCACCCCATGTGCTGCCATCCTCAGTCCTGGTGCCTTTTGGCAGATGGGGAAACGGGGACATTTTGTGTTGTGGTGGCCCTGGAGCCCCATGCCCAGCCTGGTGCTGCTCTGCCAAGACCACCTGAGGCAGGACTTACACGTCCCAGTAATCCTGGCCCTGTGTGTACCTGCTGGTTCAAACTGGAGGCCACTGGTGTCCCTGGGCCATCAGAGTTGCCTCTGTCCCCTTCAGTGACCTTTGCACAGTGGCAGAGGGGTGCTGGGCTCTTGCTTCCTTCTGAGGTGGCACCAGCAGATTGGAGGCTGCACTCAGGGGTGGTGACAGTGGGGACACAGAGAGACCCCGGGGTTAATGGGGGAGCACGGGGGGAGCTGGGCTGGGCTGTTGTGCTGGGTGTGGGTTTGGGAAGAGAGGTGCCATTGGGGTCCCAGCAGGGTGGGGGGTGGGTGCTGCTGGGGAGGGGGCAGCAGCTCAGGGTGGGTGCTGCTCACTGCCCCCCTCATCTCTCTGCAGATTTACTCCCCCGATCACTCAAGCAATAACTTCTCCTCCAACCCCTCCACCCCCGTCGGCTCCCCTCAGGGGCTTGCAGGTGAGTGAGACATTCTCTGGCTAAAGGAGTGTCAGGTTTGCTTTTGGGGACTTCCCATGTCAGCCCCAAACCCTCACTACAGAGCCCAGGGGTGGCTGCAACCCCGAGACCCGCTCCTGCCATCTCTGTCCCTGGGCATCCCATCTCGGAAGGGCTGGTCCTGGATTTGTCTCCCATGGCCCCCCAGTGGGAACTGGGAAGCTTCAGCTGGTTAAAGGCCGTGATGAAAGCCTGTCCCTGCTGCCCTGGGGCAGGAACAGGTCCCGCTGTGCCCAGCAGAGCTGGCTGCCATGTGGTGCCACGGTGGTCCATGCAGTGTCATGTGGTGCCATGTGGTACTGTGGTGGCCCATGCAGTGCTATGTGGTACCACACAGTGCCAAGCAGCTCTTGGTGGCTCTTGCAGTGCCACAGTGAGCTGTGTGGTGCCGTGGTGGCCCATGCAGTGCATGTAGTGCCACATTGGCCCGTTCACTGCCATGCGGTGCTGTGGTGGCCCACATGGTGCTGTGGTGGCCCACACGGTGACATGGTGGCCCATGTATTGCCGTGGTGGCCCGTGTGCTGCCGTGGTGGCCCATGCAGTGCCATGCAGGGCTGAGGTGGCCTGTGCTGTGCCGTGGTGGCCCATCCAGCAGATAAGGTGCCACAGTGACCTGTGTGGTGCTGTGGTGGCTCAGGTGGTGCCCTGCAGTGCCACAGTGACCCGGGCAGTGCTGCCGGTGGCCCAGCAGCCCCGGCAGTGCCATGGTGACACACGCGGGGCCATGTTGGCCCAGCTTCCAGCCCCATCTAGTGGCAGCCGCTGCCGGTCCCCAACTCTCCGTTTGTCCCCAGGCACGTCGCAGTGGCCGCGGGCGGGTGGAGCGGGTGCCTTATCTCCCAGCTACGAAGGGAGCCTGCACACTTTGGTGAGTGGCACCGCGATGACAATTCTCACTTCTTTCCTCTCCCGTCCCCTGGGGCCTGGTGGTGGAGGATTTTTGGGTGAAGTCCTCGCCTGAACACCCGGGCCATGCAGTCAGATGGTTGGAATGGGAATGGGATGGATGGTTGGAATGGGAATGGGATAGTTGAGATGGGATGGATGATTGGAACAGGATGGATGGTTGGAACAAGATGGATGGTTGGTTGGCAGCAGCTGGAGCCTCGCTGGCAGTGGGGCAGCCTGGCACCCTCCCCCTGCCCATGGCCCAGGCCCATCCTGGGGCTCTGGCCCAGCTGGATGGGATCCTGGCAGGTTTCTGCCTCTCTTCCCTGAGCAGCTCTGCTGCTGTGAGCCCTTAGGGGGTGCCTTTAGGGGGTGGCACAGACTGGGCAGGGTTGTTTCTCCCCCTCCCTGCCCTGTGGCACCTGAGGATGGGATTGCCAGGAGCTCTGTAGTGCAGAGCTGCAGCAGACTGCTGGATTTATGGGATTCAAATCGTGGAATGTTCTGGGTTGGAAGAGACCCATCTCGTTCCACCCCCTGCCATGGGCAGGGACACCTTCCACTACCCCAGGCTTCTCCAAGCCCCATCCAGCCTGGCCTTGGCCACTTCCAGGGCTGGGGCAGTTAACACAGACATCTCTCTGTCCTGTCCTCCCAGCAAAACAAAATGGAAGACAGGTTGGATGAAGCCATCCACGTGCTGAGGAATCACGCTGTGGGCCAGACCGCTGCCATGCCCAGCAACCACGGGGACATGCACGGGCTGCTGGGCTCAGCACCACCCCACAGTGCTGCCCTGGGCCAGGCCTTCCCTGCCTCCGTCATGGCCCTGGGGAACAGGCACCCGGCTCTGGTGAGTGTGGGAGCGTTGTGGCAGCTGGCAGGGACACACTGGGGACACGTGTCATGTGGGGGGTGTCCTGGCATCCATCCCGATGTCGCCTTTGGGTCAAGAATAGCTCAGCGTGGATCCAGCTTGGGTCAGGTGTTGGCAGCACTCGATGGGTGACACAGAAGTCATTTGCCATGTTCCTGCACGGTTGAATCACAGAATCCCAGAATAGTCTGGGTTAGAAGGGACCTTAAAGCTCCTCTCCTTCCATCCCCTGCCATGGGCAGGGACACCTTCCACTATCCCAGGCTGCTCCAAACCCCTTCCAGCCTGGCCTTGGACATTTCCAGGGATGGGGCAGCCACAGCTGCTCTGGGCACACAAAGTCCACCCTTGTCACAGACGTGGCCCGTGGCACAAGCTCTGTGTGCACTTCACTCATGCCCCTCCTCAGGGCAGGCAGAGTTTATGTTGCTGTGATGTCCCCTGTCCTGGTGGCCCTGGGGAGGTGGCAGAAACAGTGATACTCAGTAGAGGCAAGACACGTGTCCTCCCAGTGTGCCAGCCTTGCAGCTGGGCAGGGGCACAGCACTGACAGGGCCTTTGGGCTGGTCCAGCTCACGTGCAGGGCAGGGAGCTGTGGTGTCCCTGCCACGGTCCCCAGAGAGCTGGTGCTGGAGCTGGCTGGCTCTGCCCTGCCACAGACCTGTGCCCTGGGTGACAGCAGTGTGGGGGGGAGCACACAACTCTGCCTCAGCCTGACCCATGGAGCCCCAGGGGTGTCCTGAGGTCCCCCTGCCACCCACTGTGACATGTCCCCCCTTAAGCCTTGCTCTGCTTGTTGTGCTGTAGGTGGGAGGAGGCCACCCCGAGGACGGCCTGTCCAGCAACCCCAGCCTGCTCCACAACCACGTCACCCTTCCATCCCAGCCCAGCTCACTCCCTGACCTCAGCAGGCAGCAGGACACGTACAGCGGTAAGGCAGCCATGCACTGGGGGGGTCACCCATGCCAGGGGGTCACCTGTGCCAGGGGATCACCTGTGCCAGAGTGTCACCTGTGCCAGGGATTCACCTGTACCAGGAATTCACCTGTACCAGGGGTCATCTGTGGCAGGGTTCACCTGTGCCAGGGGGTCACCTGTGCCAGGGGTCACCTGTACCAGGGGTCCATCTGTACCAAGGGTTCATCTGTATCAGGGGGTCACCTGTGCAGGGATTCACCTGTGCCAAGGCTCACTCACCTGCTGGGGAAATTGTTCAGTCACCTGTTGGATCCAGCCCTGTGCAGCAGCAGCCCAGGGGGAGACAGATGCTGCTGCAAGGTTGGAGCACGGGACAGTTTCAACTTTGAGCCTTTTCCAGAAGTTTCATGGAATCCCAGATTGATTTGGGTTGGAAGGGACCTGTCCCATGGGCAGGGACACCTCCCACTATCCCAGGTGGCTCCAACCAGCCCTTGGACACTTCCAGGGCTGGGGCAGCCACAGCTGCTCTGGGAAACCTGGGCCAGGGCCTCCCCACCCTCACAGCCAGGAATCCCTTCCCACCCTCCCATCTAACCCTGCTGGGTTTCACCTGCATGTCCCTGTCCCTCCTTCCAGCTGTGGGTGCACAGCCCCCCAGGCCCTGCTCTGCTGGAGGGGTTGGGCTCTCACTTTGGAGGGCCTGGGAGGTGAGGGGAGGCCGGGGAGCAGCAGCAGAGCAGAGCCAGCACCTCTCCCTCCTCCCTGGCTGCAGAGCTGCAATGCAGGATGAGTTTGGGATGCCACAGCCAGGCCTGGGGAGTCCCCATCACCCTGTGTGGGCCAGGCCCCTCAAGCCCTGCGTGTGGCTCTGCTCTCTCAGCAGGTTTGCCCGGGGGGCTGGGCCGGAGCAGCGTCTCCTCGGGAACCAGCGAAATCAAGAGGGAAGAGAAGGAGGACGAAGAGAACACGTCGGTGGCAGATAACTCAGAAGAGGAGAAGAAGGAGTTGAAACCCTCCCGGAACAGAACAAGGTGCTCTTTGAACAGGTCTCTCCCTTCACTTAATCTGTTCCCAGGCTGGGGTGTTGGGGCTGTGACCTGCTGGGCATTGGCCTTGGCCCAGTGAGGCCAGAGGTCATCCTGTGCTCCAGACCCCCAGCCCCTGCCCACCCTGGTGTGCCTCACACAGCCTGGGCTCCTGCTGCTGCTGCTCCAAGGGAAGGGTCCCTGCCACCCTCCAGCTGGCTCCTGTGCCCATGGCTTCAGGGTTTCCTCATGCTCCTAAAGCAGAGGGATGCACCTTATCTACACCTTATCCCACCTGTGAGGTGCTCGGGGCTGTGCATGGGAAGGAGCTCAGCCCCAGGCAGGGAAGGTTTGACCTCTTCCCTGCTTTGGGGAATCTCTGTCCTCTGCTTTGAGCTCCTGTGTCCTCTGTCACATCCAGCCAGAGAAGGGGCAGGGGGTCAGGTGGAGCCCTTCCAGCCTGCTGGCTGCTCTGCAGCCCCCACCAGCTCAGAGACCTCACCAGGGCGATGGTGCCCAGAGGGGCAGTGCCAGCCCCACTCCCACCCTGGAGGCAGAGGGCTGTATCTTCCCAAATTCCAGCTGGGGATTCCAGTGCTGGCCCTCACCTTCTCCAGGCCACCTGCACCCTCCCAGCGACAAGCTCTGCCTTTAGTCACATTATGGATTCTTGCTTTGTTGTTTAAAACCAAAACCAAACCAAAAAGAGGCAGAAGAAGAGCCTTCATTGCTTCTCTCCAAGGTCCCTGTGTGTCCCTGTGCCCGAGCGTGTGGCACGGGCCGGCACATCCTGGTGGGGCACGTGGGGCCACGCGCGGGGCTCGGCGTCTCGGTGCCTCGCCGTGTGTTTCTTGTCTGTGAGTTGACCAGTGCTGAGAGTGCACGCGAGGAATGTCCCTGTCTCGTTCTTATTTTAAACCATTAGTCAAGATGAGGATGAGGAGGACGATCTTCTTCCCCCAGAGCAAAAAGCCGAGAGAGAGAGAGAAAGGAGGGTCGCCAATAATGCCCGTGAGCGCCTGCGGGTCCGTGACATCAACGAGGCCTTTAAAGAGCTCGGACGCATGTGCCAACTGCACCTAAACAGCGAAAAACCGCAGACCAAACTGCTAATCCTACACCAGGCCGTATCAGTCATACTGAACCTGGAGCAACAAGTTAGAGGTCAGTGAGGGTCCCGGAGTGGTGATATTTGACGTACCTGATCGGCACGGGGCTGTCTGTCTGTCTGTCTCCTGTGACGTGCTGTGGTGCCTCGCACTGTCTCTCTCCCCTGTGGCCTTGGGGACCAACCCAAGGCTGTTGATGTCCTTTTTATTTTATTTTTGGTTTTGCCTTTTTTGCATCCCTCCCTGCTGTTTTCTCCTTTGTCCCCCGCTGCCACTGCGTGTGCTGCATGCTGGTCCCCGCGGGGACCCTGCGCCGTCGCTGCCCCGCACCCAGGGGTGCTCAGTGCTTGGCCAAGCTTGGAAAATCCCCAGCCAGCAAATCTCCCAGAGGGACCCAGCTCTGCCCCTTCCAAAGGCTGCTCCAAGCACAGAGCCCATCCCTGTCCCTCCTGGTGCCCAGCGGGGCTCTGCATTCCTGTCCCTGCAGTGTGGCACCTGGCAAACCCTGGGGTCACGGGAGCTGTGCCAGGGGCAGCAGGACACCCTCACTGCCTGCACAGACTGGGCCCAGTTGAAGCCTGGGAGTGCTGCACATTCTGAGCTGAGCCCAGAGCTGCTGGTGGGCATGTGCAGGGTGTCCCCCTCACCTCCTGCCACACGTGTGCCCCCCCTCCTGTGTGCCCCCATCCCCGCGGGATGGGAAGCAGAGGGCTCGGTGTCCTGCTCCAGAGGACTTGGCTGCTTTGTCCCCACCTCCCCCAGTGCTTGGGGCAGGATAACCCCCTTTCTCTCTGCAGAGCCTGTCGTAACACGCGTCGGGGGCTGTGCCTGGCTGTGCTCCTCTCTGCTGGCCTTGCTGTGCCTTGATGTTGGAGTCCTTTGTGCCTCTCTTCAGTTTGTAATTTTTTGCCTCTCATAACATGTATATTTTTTCCTGTCTCTTTTTTAATTTCCCCCTTCCTTTTGATTTTTTTTTTCTTTTAATTTTATTTCGAGTTTTTATTTTTTGGTTCTGTTCTTTCTGATCTCCTACAGACAGTCCCCAGCCGTGACCTCTCGGTGGTCCCACTCTACCTTGTACTTGCTGCTCGTGGATCCCAGGCAGGACCGAGGGTGGGGCAGGGCTTAGGCAGAGTTGGCACCGTGTTCACTTTGGTCTCCCACGCTTGTCCCTTTTTAACCCTTTCTGGGGTAGCCCTGGTGTGCTGCCCTCAGCAGTGTCAGTGCAGGCAGCCAGTGTCCCCTCTTGGGGGGGCTGGGCCGTTTTCCAGGCAGGAATCTCACCCTCCCACCCCTCTGGCAGTGCTGCTGTGGGAACAGGGCCTTTGGGTCCCTGTGAGCCCAGCCAGGGCTGGTCCCACAGCAGCTCCAGGGCAGGAAGGGAGAGGAGGAGATTGAGGGGCTTTGGGGACCCCAGACAGGCAGGTTGGTGACCCCTTGGAGCGGGGCACAGGCACCAGATCAGCCCATCTTCATCACCCCCTGCAAGCTGCCAGCAGCACCTGCTGGTGACAGGGAGATGGCTCTGTCCTGCCCGGGTGTGACAGCCAAGCTGTGACATCCAGGGAGAGCCACCAGCCTGTGGGGGGCTCGGTGCCCCCATCCTGGCAGCACTGGATGGAGCGGCAAGGAGGGGACACAGCAAGGACGAGTGCAGGCAGGGGACAGTGGGCTGCCCTCTGTCACACACAGGCAAACACTTGCTCCCCTCTCATGGCCACACACCACCCAGGGGCGCCCCAGTCCCCCTGGAAGGCTCTGGCTCTGCAGCCCCTCTTCACTAAAGGCTTGTCCCCCCGTGACTCTCCTGGAAGGCCCCAGTCTGTCCCAGTGCCAGGGCTCAGCCAAGGACCCTCCTCAGACAGGTGTCTTCCTGCAGGAATTTTTGCTCTGGGGGAGAAGGTCGTCTGTGCACAAATTGGGGCTGTGGAGGGGACGGGCTGTGGGCATGTCCAGGATACAAGATGCTGCCAGCACGACCCTGCCTTGCCCCATCCCTGCCTGTTTGGGCACCCTGGGGTGCTCTCGGCAGCAGAGGCTCTCCCAGAGCTTCTGGCTGCGCCTGGAAAAGAAAACCACCCCCCTCTGGTGGGGTTTTGGCTGTGTGGAAAGGTCTGGATTCAGTGTCTGCATCCCAGTCTGCTCCTCAGCAGAAGCTGAGGCACTTGGCTGCTGCCCCCAGTGCTGCCCCTGACCCTGAAAGGTGCCAGGCCAGGCTGCTCCCACTGCTGTGGCACCGCTGCCCGAAACACCTGCAGTGGGAGCTGCACGTGGAATTTTGGGAAGGAAATCTTACAAAGCTGGATTTACTTCCTGCCAAAACGTCTTTCTGGAGGGAAGGAACTTGAGGTTTTTGGCTGAGAGACCCTCCCCCACACATTGAGTTTTCAGCCAAAAACAAACAGGACGGCAAAATTTTGCCCAATGGAGAAGGTGTTGGTGTCGATGCCACATCTCTGCAGCACCCTCCAGTTCCTTGGGCACCCTCCCGCCCCGTGGGCACCTGGCCTCGTGCTGGCAGCACCTTCCCCTGGCTCCCAGCGGTGACACAGCCTGAGCCGCTCAGGGAAGCCCCCCGAGGATTTGGCTTTGCAGAGTGAGGCTGTTTGGGCCGTTTGCAGTGGACACCAGGAGCAGTGGACACTCCCAGCACGGCAACATAGAACCCCCCCCTCGGTCCCACCCCTGACTAACCCCTGTGGTGCTGTGAACCCAGCAGTACAGACGAGGCCTTGTCACTGGAGGACAAAGATCTGAGGGACCGGGAGAGGAGAATGGCCAATAACGCCAGGGAGAGGGTGCGTGTGCGGGACATTAACGAGGCCTTTAAAGAACTGGGACGAATGTGCCAGATGCACTTAAAAACGGACAAAGCACAGACCAAACTGATCATCCTACAGCAAGCGGTGCAGGTCATTCTGGGCCTGGAGCAGCAAGTACGAGGTATGGTACCGCCTGGCAGGGGCATCTCGGGGCCTGTCTCTCCCCCCTCTGTCTCTGCATGTTCCTGCATCTCTGTCCTGACTCCTGCTTTCAGCGCAAGGTGTGTTTGCAGCACCAGCAGCACCCCTGGGTGCACAGCGCTGAGCTCGCCCCAGCCCCAGCCTGGGGTGGATTTGAAGCTGCTCTCTCCCTCTCTGCTCGTGCTTCATGGGAATTTGGTACCTGGATCCCATTAAGCAGCTTTGGAAAAGTCAGTCCTCAGCTGGAGAGCTGGCTGAGGCACTTGGGGGTTCCTGTGACAAGCACATGGGGAGGCCCTGGCACAGTTACCCAGAGCAGCTGTGGCTGCCCCGTCCCTGGGAGTGTCCAAGGGCAGGTTGGAGCAGCCTGGGACAGTGGAAGGTGTCCCTGCCCGTGGAACTGGATGATCTTAAAGGTCCCTTCCAACCCAAACCATTCCATGATTCCATGTTTAAACTGGCCTGGGGGTCCAGCAGGGCCCAGGGTTCTGCTCAAGGAGGGGTCCAGCCAAATTCCTGCCGTCAAAGCGAGGAGCAGCTACACAGGGCTTGTCTCCTCACACACTCTCTGGTGCTGCTCTGGGGCTCTGTCCTCGCTCTCTCTGGGTGCTGCTGCCCTGGGTGAAGGTGGTGCCCACACTGAGGTTGCTCCCCCTCCTTTGCTGTTCCCAGAGCGCAACCTGAACCCTAAAGCTGCCTGCTTGAAGCGTCGGGAAGAGGAGAAAGTGTCCGGAGTGGTGGGAGACCCCCAGATGACACTTTCAGCTTCACATCCTGGTCTAGGAGATGGTCACAACCCTGTTGGACACATGTAAAGGTACCGTTGTCCCCCAGTGATGCCACACCCCAACCCTGGGCACTGCTCTGCTCTGCCTGTTGAACCCCATTCCCTCAGCCCAGGTCCTGCTTCATTTATCTGAAATCAGTGACTTGCACGTGTGAAAGGGCCTGGCCCAGGTTTCCCAGAGCAGCTGTGGCTGCTCCATCCCTGGCAGTGTCCAAGGCCAGGCTGGAGTCACCTGGGATAGTGGAAGGTGTCCCTGCCCATGGCAGGGGGTTGAAAGGAGATGAAATTCAATGTCCCTTCCAACCCAAACCATCCCATGATTCTGTGATTCTCTGTGCACAGCGTGTGCCCTGTGGGTCCCCAAAGCCTCTGGCCCACAGGAGGATGCAGCCCCATGAGGGGTTTCAGTGCTCTCCCCACCCCAAGTGACCTCAGGTCTGCTCTGCCCCTCCCAGACCTGCCCCAGTTGGCTGCTGGAAACCAGCAATTCCTTTCCCACGTGGCTCTGTGGAGGGGAATGGGCAGGTCCCAGAAATGCCAGAGAGACAGATACGGCGAAAATGCCACAGTGGGACCATGGCAGGCACAGGCTCTGAGGGACTGGCCCCATTTTTAGGGGAACCCTGAGCCTGCCCAGGAGCAGCTGAGCCTGTTCATCCCAGCAGTGCAGAGCTGGGGTGGAGGGGGGGATAGAGCAGATCCCATCAGCAGGGCATGGAGCATGGAGGGACCACAGCCCCCCAAGTTCCTCTGCCCCCGGGGGTGCCCTGGCAAAGGCAGGGCTCATGTTCCAGCTCAGCTCAGCCCCATCCAGCCCAGGGACAGGCAGGAGGTGTGAGTGCCCCCATGCAAGGAACACGGTTTTATTCTCATTTTGGGTTTCCATCACTTCAGAATATTTTTTTTATCCTATTCTATTTGTAGGTCTTGTTGTTCCTCTGGATACAGAGATCTGTAGGAAGAAAGCCCTGGGTGTGACCTGCAACCTTCTTGACCCATGAACTGTAGTACTGCTCATACTGACACACGCAGACGGATCCTGGCGTGACGTAAGGGGTGGGAAAAAAAAAACACTTTGTCAAAAACAAAACGGAAACGAAAAAAAAAAAAAATTGCCTTAAGTATAAAGTGCAGAACAGTCAATACATATCACTCAGTTAGGAGGGGGTGGCGTGTTCTCTTGGCTTGTTCACAAGCAGCCAGCAGCAAAATTGTGCCTAAGCTTGATATTTCTTTTTTTAAAAAAAAGAACATTAGTTATGAGATTTTTTTATGTAGAACAAATAGCAATGCCTTTGGGTTGTTTTTTTTTTTTAGCTTCTTTTGCATATGTTTTTGTAAGCGACAAAAAGAATTTTTTTTTTTTTTTTGTATAAAAACATGTCTTGTACCCTCCGCTTTTCTGCTGCTGTTTCTATAGTTAACGTTGCATCTTTAGGATCAACCAGAATATTAAAATTGTATTAAGAGAGACTGGATATAAAGAGAGGAATTCTCAGATTCGGCTCGGAAAGCCACTAAAAGCGAATGTAGCCACAGCGAGGGGATGTTCCTCCTTGCCTGGCTTGTACCTTCCGTGACAAACAAACAAACAAACTCAATGTGCTGAATTCACCATCTCTTTGCTTCGGCCACTTCTGATTTGGGAAAAGGAAGTTCCACAGCCAAGCAAGTGGCAGCAGCGCTCCCGCTCCTCCAGGAGGTGACCGAGGTGCTCGGCAAGGTTTGCTCCATTCCCGGAGATCCTGGGAGCCCCACGGTCCAGTGTGGGACAGGAGGTGCCTCACGGCTGTCCTGGAATGTCACAGTGGAGAGGGCAGGCCCTGCTGGGATGGAGGAGCTCCAAGGGACCGGGGCACTTGAGGTGAGCGGAGCAGCGACGAGGAGAGGCCGGGCTGGAGGAAAGCGCCTCTTCCCCCCCCACACCGGAGCTGTTGGAGGCACTTCCAGGAGCAGCACTGAACAAAGACCAAGTGAACAAAGCTGGAGCCCTGGGAAGAGGCAGAGGCAGCAGCAGGACATGGGACCAGGCAGGCAGAGGTGGAAGGGAGCAGCGACCTGTGGGCTCACCCCAGCCCTGGGCAGACCACAGCCAGCAGCAGGATCCCTTCTCCCTGCACTGGAGCACCGCCATTGGAAATGGAAAACTGCTGCAGGCTCGGGGAGAGGGGCTTGACACCCCCTCTGTCACCTGCTGCCACATCTGCGGAGCAGCCCAGGAGGCAAACTGAGCTCGGCGTGGGCATCCCACGTGAGTGGCCACGTCCCTGCACGTGAGCTCCTGTCTCCGTGCCAGGAAGGAGCAGGAGCACCTGTCCTGCACCGTGTGCTCCAGCAGCCAAGCTGGGCCAGCCATCCCTCACTCCCAGGGATTCCCAGTGTCCTCAGCAGGAGGGAGATCAGCCCCACTGGGTGCCCTGGAGCAAACGAAGAGGTGCTGGGCAGTGCTGAGGTGCAGTAGCCATTCCGGAGATGGTCATGGAAAAACATCCACCAGGAATCTACTCCTGTTTGTTCCCTCTCCTTCCCCTTCTGAAACATTTTATGCCTGGTTGTTCCCAGTTCCCGTCTGGAATGCTCTTGGACTGGGGCTGCTGCTGCCCAGATGTGCCTGGCAGAGCCCAGTCAGACAGGACAGTGCACGGGACTCGGGTGCTGGCCTGGGAGGGAAATGGGGAAAAGGAGGATGGTAGGATCCCCCTCTCCCCTGCAGGGTCTAGCTCTCCCCTCTGCTGCTCCAGCCTGTGCTCCTGGGCAAGCTGTGGTTCTTTGGCACAGGGGGAAGAAAGGACTGGCAAACAGGATTAGACCCTGTGGCACTTCCCAGCAATCCCAGGCTTTGGCATCATGTCCTGGTGTCTCTGTGGCCTCGTGGCTGTGCTCTGGCAAACCCTGCTGGAAGTGCTCAGGGTAGTGCTTATCTCCCACCTCACCTAGGCATCTGTACCATCTCCAGGAGGAGCCACCACAAGCACCAGGGCAGCACTGGGACTGTCCCTGCTGCCCCTGGCACTGCCCTGGGGCTGCCCAACATCCAGCCATAGCTCTGAAGCTCTCGGGTGCTCCTGGCTTTCCCCAGCTTCCTGCTCCCACCATTCCTGCTGTGCGCTGAGACCTGAGACCACAGCAGCCCCCAGGAAAGCTGGGAAAGGTCAGTGGTTCCAGCAGCCTCCAGAGTTCTCACCTGTGTCAGCACAGCTCAGCCTCAGGAGCTGGTCAGGATGTGCCACTCCTCCCTCCCCCGGGTTCTTCTGGCTGCTGAAGCACTGAGCAGTGAGGTGGATGAGGTTTCCCTCCATGTGTGACAGCCTTGACTCCCATTCCTGCTCTGGGGTACAAATTGAGGTGCTCGGTGGCTGCTTCATGCCGTGGGTGTTCCTGCTCCGTGGGTGGGACAGTGCTGGGCCACAGGACACTCACTGCTCAGGGTTTTCAGCTGCCTCAGTGCCCCTGCCCCAGGACTGGCAGGGGTGGAGCACTGGCCCAGCCCTGGCAAGCTTGAAACCCTACAAAAACCATTTAAAAGTGCTTCCCAAACCCTTTGGTTTTGCCACAAGAATTGGAGGTAGCAGTCCTGGACAACTGGACTTAAAGGAACTAGTCGAGAAAAATCCAGAAACTCGGCAAAATTGGAAATTTGAGAAGATTTATGAATTGTTCAAACTTTTACTGAACTTCATCCCCTGCAAGTCCTGCAGGCCAGGGGTGATTCTTGATGAGCCAGTGCCTTTCCCACCATCCCTGAACTCCAGGCATTGCGACAGAGATGGGGCTTTTGAGGTGCTTTTTCGTGGTTTAAGGTGTTGTTCTGACAGCAAACCCAGCCAGTTTCCTTCCTTGGCAAGGCTTGGATGAAGATCCTTGAGCATAAGGCAAAGCATAACCAGGGTTTGGAGGAGGTCGTGGTTCCTCCAGCTAGAAAGCACAACGTGGGGGTGGCAGAGGGTGACAGCTCTGAGTGCCAGCACAGTGTGGCCTTGGTGACGTCTCTGCTTTCCAGGTGCTCAGGGAGAAATTGGGAAGAGCAGCAAGGAAAGATTCCTTGGGTTTGCCAGTGTGTTTTGCTCAGTGTCAGTGTGGTGCCTGTAACTTGGCAGGGAAAGTGGCTTCTAATAATGAGCATTGTCAGGTCTGTCCCCAAAATACCCCCAGGCCAGCCCTGAAGTGTCTCCCTGTAGCAATGGAACTGTTGTCTTTAGGTGTCTGGTCAGTGAGGGCCAGGTCTGTGCCCTCCCAGGGCTGTGCTGGCATCCCACCTGGGGTCTTGCAGCTCCCCAAACCTGCTTCTCTGCCTGTCTGCCTGTCCCTCACAGCCGTGGTGCTGCCACCAGAGGGGTCCTGGGTGGGTCATTTATTCTGTTTCCTGCTTCCTCTCTCAGCCTTGCATGCACGGGTGCTCCTGGGCTGTGTGCCCCTCCTCTTTGGGGCCACAGAGCCCCCCCAAAGCTTCTTTAGGGAATTGGGNTCTGTGTGGCTTCTACTTTCTCTTTTCCCAGGCTGCATCCCAGTCAAGCAGCAGAACTGGGGTCCCATCTGCCATGGGACACTATTTGTGTGGCAGGGCCAGTCCTGGGGTGCAGTCCCAGTGTCCCCAGCCCAAGGGGTCTCCCCCTCCTCCTCCAGCCCCCTGCCTCCCTGCACACGAGTGCTGGGGAGTGTCTGGAATTCAGTTTAGTAACAGTAAAATGTTTGTTCTTTCTCCCTTTTCACCTGCTTTCACCCCCAGACAAAGCAGCTGCAGCATCCCCAGCCTGCCCCTTCCTCAGCTCTTGCTCCTGCTGCCAGCCCCGGGAGCACAATTACCCCTGTCCATGACCCTCCCGTCAGACCAACTCACAGCCAAGCAACTGCCTGGCTTGAGTTCAGCCCCAGATCTTTGCCAGCATCTCCTGGGACTCGCTGCTCCCCTGCTTTTACAGGTATTCCGCAGAGGTGTGTTGGCAGGAGGGGCAAGAACTGGGACATCTGGTCACCTCCCTGCCCCTTCCCTGTGCACTGTCACTCCAGGGCCAGGATCTGAGTCCTTTCCCTTGGGGTTTTGCGCCCTCCACAGTGTGATGTGAACCTTCCCCCAGCCCATAGGTCAGGGATGAGCCACTTTCCTCGAGGTTCTGCACTCACTGCCTGGTAGCAATGGGCAGGGAGGACAGAACCAGGCTGGGGATTCCCTGGGAGGCTGCAATTCCAGGGTCAGTGCAGAACCTGCTCTCAAGGGTCCTTTGTGTCTCCCCAGTGTCCCCAGTGAAGCCAGGAGAGCCTTTGGGCCCTCACTGGGTGATTCCACACATCCTCCCCTCAGCAGGTTGGAGGGACTTGAGAAACTGGAGGCTTTGGAAACCTCCAATCCCCTGCACCTCCTGAGCTTTGCTGCCAACTTTGGGCCAGTGGAGCCCAAGCTCCTCTTGCAGACCCTGCTCTGTGCAGATCTGGGGACCCCAGGCCAGCTCCAGTCTCAGCAAGAACCTGGGCTGGGCTTTGTGAGGTGAAGAAAAGCGAGGCTGGAGCTGGGCCAGGACAAGCCATCAGCCCCCGGCGGCAGTGACTGACCCCGAGCAAGGCGGGGCCACTGGACTCCCCCTGTCCTGCCCAACACCAGCAATAGCAAGGCCTGCTCTCCATCCCCCGAGCTTGCACAAGGTCTTTGCCCTGTTAAATCCTATGCAACCCCCTCTCCTCTCACCAGGGTTCCCCCAGATCCCAGACCAGCCCCTTCTCTCTTGCTCTTGGCCGCGGTTGCCCTGAGCTGCCGCTCTCTGCTGCTCTCGGGGTCCAGCTTCATCCCCAGCAGCTCCAAAACCAGTTCAAGACCTGTGCCCGGGGGCTGAGAGGGGACAGATTGTACTTGTACTGCAGGAACTGAGCATTGAATTGGAGGGGGCGAGGCCTGGTCCTGGAGCTCCTCCACAGACCCTTCACCCCCCTGTGCCTTCTGCTTTCATCCCCCCCAGTATCCCGAAGGGAGGAGCTGTGTCCCACTCAGCGCTGCCTGGACTGCCCTGTTAACACCTGAGCCTCAGGCTTGGCTTGGCTGCTCTTCCTGCAGCCACCCCAAGCCTGAAGGTGTGTTTCCCTCCCTTCCTGCGCTCCCCAATCTCCAGCCAGCACTTCTGAGCTGTTTCCCTTCACAATGGGACATGGGCTGGGGTGGAGGCGGGTGGATTTGGGAGGTGGGTGCTGCAGGTCAGTCTCTCCCTGCCCTTGGGGCAGCAGTGGAGGGACTCAGTGCTCTGCACTTGGATTTTCAGGGCAGTTCATCCCTTCTGGGGAGCCAGCACTGCCGTGCCTTGGCCTGCAGGACTCCCACGGGGAGGTAGGAAGGTGGTGCAGGCTCCAGGCGTTCTGCCAAACCTTCTGTGCCCATCTCGCAGCCCAGCCCAGGGCAGGAGCCAGTCCTGCCACGGGTCTCCACTCTGGTGTTTCTGTTCCTCTGGGTTTGTGCACCTCCTGCTCCTCAGGGCTCCCTTTCCCCACCCTGGGGTGGAGGGCGAGGGTGTAACACCCACCCTGGTACATCTGGGCTCAGCCGCAGCACCAGCACAGGAGAGCAAAGGGCCTCCTGCTTCCAAACAGGGTGTCCTGGTTCCGAGGCCTTTTGCCAAAGAGCATCCCTGTGCCAGCGTCCCTGGGCTGTGCCTGGGGGAGCCGCGTTGCTCCTCATGGCAGCGAGCTGGGGACACCTCGGGTCCCCCTCCCCGGTGCCACGTCTTCCCAAATCACTTGAACCCAGCAGCTTGTGAGCAAACCTTGTAACGTGGGGCCTCTCGGGGAGGGATCCGTGCACCAGCTGTGGATAAAGTGCCAGGAGAGGGGAAGGAGGTGAGACAGGACAGGGGGGAATTCCAAGCCCACGTTTGGGAATGGCTCGTGTGTGTGGAGGGCTCCAGCTCTTGGGAATGACCCATCGGGGGTGGAGGGCTCTGGCTCGCTGGGGACACAAACCATTCCTGGGATGCTCTTTATATTTTTGTAGGTGGGGGGTGGGAGAGCAGACAGGAGATGCCTGCAGAAGGTTTTTTTTTTAGTATTATTTTTAACCCTGTAGAAAGTTTCAGGTTGTTTTGGGGGTTTTGGCCTTTAAAAAAAAAAAATGGTCCTTGCTTTTGATGTTTATGCTGCCTACCTGTAAATCCAGATGTACTTAAGTGGCTGAAATCCTTGTTCTTAAATCAGATACACATTATAGTTTTGAACTATATATATAGTAAATATATATATATATATGCCTAACCCAGCAAAAAAAAAAGTAAAAAAATAAAGTATTTGGGGGTGGGAAATGCGTTGCTCTTTGAAATGAATCACAATTGGGGGATGAAATTGTGTTTCTGAGTGCCTCAAGATATGAATTGTTTTCATTTTTTTAAATAATTTTATACAAGTGTCAAAACAGCTGGCTGGATTATTTGGAATTTTTAAATAATCCTAACTTTTTTAAAGTAGATTTTGAGAACTGTCCTGTATATAACAGTAATGTAGCAATAAATGTGACATTTTATAACAATATTACTTTTTTTTCCCCCATGTCTGTCTATCGGACCTTGTATCCCTAGGAATGAACAGTTGGGATAAAGGTTTTGCCTCGTGCTAAAAAAGAAGACAAAAAAAAGAGCAAGAAAACACCAGAGAGGTTCTCAGGCACTCACTGTGGGCACAGGCCCTGCTCCCCTTGTGTCACCTCTGGCACAGCTGGAATGGGTTGGGTTGGAAAGGACCTTAAAGCCCATCTCGTTCCAACCCCTGTCCATGGGCAGAGAACCTTCCAGTGGACTCTGCTCAGAGGTTGTGGCCTCTGAGGAAGGTTTGCAGTGCTGCCCATCCCCGTGGGGTCATGGCTCCTTCCCCAGCTCCATCACACAATCACAGACTCACAGAATTACTAAGGTTGGAAAAGACCACAGAGATCATCAAGCCCAACCTGTCACCTGTTCCCTAACCTGTTGTCATCCTGCTACCAACACCCATCCTACCAATAACACACCACCCTGATATCCAGGTCATGCTGCTCAGTGCAGCATCCAACCTTTTCTTAAACACCTCCAGGGATGGTGACTCCACCACCTCCTTGGGCAGCCCATTGCTGCCTCTCTGGGAAAAAGTCCCTCCTGATGTCACAGAATCACAGAATTACTAAGGTTGGAAAAGACCATAGAGATCATCAAGTCCAACCTGTCACCTATTACCTAATTGAGCCAAACCTGTCACCCAACCCGTTGCCATCCTGCTACCAACACCCATCCTACCTATAACACACTACCCTAATATCTAGGTCATGCCTCCAAGTACATCATCCAACCTTTTCTTAAAGACCTCTAGGGACGGTGACTCCACCACCTCCTTGGGCAGCCCATTCCACTGAGAGATCACCCTCTCTGTGAAAAAGTTCCTCCTGATGTCCAGTCTAAATGTCCCCTGAGGCAGTTTAACACTGTGTCCTCTCGTTCTATCACTTGTAGCCAGAGAGAAGAGACCGACCCCCACCTGGCTACAGCTCCTTTCAGGTGGTTGTAGAGAGCGATAAGGTCTCCCCTCAGCCTCCTCTTCTCCAGACTGAACACCCCCAGCTCTCTCAGTCGCTCCTCACGGGGTTTGTGTTCCAGCCCCTTCACCATCCTCGTCGCCCTTCTCTGGACACGCTCAAGGATCTCAACATCCCTCTGAAACTGAGGAGCCCAGAACCGGACACAGCACTCAAGATGTGTCTGACCAGTGCTGGGTACAGGGAAAGGCCCTGGAGGTGCTGGGGGTCCCTGGTACAGCACAGCCTCTCCCGTGGCTCAGCCCTGTCCCAGGGAGAGCCCAGTGAAACTGAGTACCCCCAGGGTACTGGAAATGGGGTCAAACACCCCCAGCCCATCCCAGGAGCCCATCCCAGACTGGCGATGGTGATTCCTGGAATCACAGGATTGTTCAAATTGGAAAAGACCTTTAATGTCAGGTCCAACCATCGGCCCAGCTCCACCACTGCCTTCACCACTAACCCCTGTCCCAAAGTGCCCCATCCACACGTTGTTTGAACACAACCAGGGATGGTCACTCCAACACCACACTGAGCAGCACATGCCAGGGCTGTAGAACCCTTTCCATGAAGCAATTTTTCCTCATATCCAACCTGAACCTTCCCTGGAGCAACTTGAGGCTGTTTTGTCTCATCCTGTCCCTTGTTCCCTGGGAGAACAACCTGACCCTCCCAGCTCTCCCCTCCTCTCAGGGGGTTGGAAAGAGCGACGGCAGTCGCAGAAGGTTTGAAAGGGCTCAAACCCTGCAGCCAGTACTGGGAGACAGTACTGGGAGACAGCCCAGCCTCGCAGGTTCTCACTCACCCATGCCCTGGCCAAGCTGAATCATGGGATCTCCATCACCCTCTGCCAAGGGCCCATTTCCACCCCCCCAGCCCTCACTGTGCTGCCCTGCCCAGCTGGGCTCTCCCAGCCCTCATCCTCAGGGTGGGTCCCAAGGTGTTGTCGCTCCAGTCAGCAGGAATTTCCCCAGATCCTCACACCTTCCACCTGTGGGTTCGGTGGGTGGGGTAGCCCTTCACTGCCAGCCCACTTGGCACATCAGTGGCAGACTTTGGGGGAAAATGGAGACAGAGCAGCTGCACCCAGGAGCACCGAGCTCTGCAGCCCCTCTCCAAGACCCTGGTTCCAACAGGGAGATGCTGCCTGGAAGGTTTTCTCCCTTCCCAGTGTTTTTGCTGCACTGCTGCAGCTCGGGGCTTGTCCACATACGGCCAGACAGGAAAACATTCCATTTTAAACATTTTAATTTCCAATTTAACTGAGCAGTGGCTCTGGCAGTGGTAAGTTGAATCTCTGTAGCCCTGGCTGCCCTTCCCTCAGCAGTGAGCCAGCGCTGCCCTTCCCGAGCTGCTCCGGGGGCACGGAATGACAGTCCTGTCACAGAAAACCACAGGATCATTCAGGTTGGAAAAGACCTTTAAGATCCTCGAGTCCAACATCACCCCACCACCTTGTTCACCACTAAACCCAGGTGCCACATCCACATGTTTTTTGAACACTTCCAGGGATGGTGATTCCACCACCTGGACACCTTCCACTATCCCAGACTGTTCCAAGCCCCGTCCAACCTGGCCTTGGACACTTCCAGGGATGGGGCAGCCCCAGCTGCTCTGGACAATCTGTTCTGGTGTCCCTTCTGCGTGTTCACAAAAGACCAAGCAGGCTCAGAGCAGAGCCTGGGGAACCTTATGGAATTGATGGTGGTTTTAGGACTCTCTGCTGAAAAATCTGGCTGGAAACTCCGTGTCCTACAGGGAAAGGCTGAGCGGCCATCACAGGAGGGTTTGTGTAGGCGCTGAGGGGCAGCAGGGAAACCGCTTTGGGGAGAGGCCACTTCCCTCCAGCACAGAGGGTGAGATGCAGTCCCAGCTCA
This sequence comes from Pitta sordida, assembly GCA_013390025.1. Taxonomy (NCBI): domain Eukaryota; kingdom Metazoa; phylum Chordata; class Aves; order Passeriformes; family Pittidae; genus Pitta; species Pitta sordida. The sequence continues at coordinate 187,573 of WEKX01004759.1, forward strand.
GTGTGGGGACAGTGCCATCCCCTCGGGGATTGTGTCCCCTCTCCAGTGTGGGGACAGTGCCACCCCTCAGGGATTGTGTCCCCGCTCCAGTGCAGGGACAACTTGTTCCCTCAGGGTGGCTCATTTCCCCTCTGGTGTGGGGACACCCCACCTACCCAGGGCTGGTGTCCCCACTCCATTGTCAGGGCTCGTGTCCCCTCTCCAGCGTCGGGACAGCCCATCATCCCCTCAGGGCTCGTGTCCCCTCAGGACGGCTCATGGCCGCTCCTCAAGTAGGGACAAGCTCGTCCCCTCACGGCTCGTGGCAGGGTTCTTGTCCCCTCTCCACCGTGGGAACAGCCCCTCACCCCCTCAGGGATCGCGTCCCCTCTCCCCAAGGCCAGCAGCACTCATCTCAGTGGAACAACCACAGACCATTTATTTATTTGTGGGTGTTTTCGCGCTGCCAGCCCCGCCCGCTCCCCTCAGCGCCGGGGCCGCCCCCGCCCGCCGCCATCGCCCGCGGCCGCGCAGGCGCAGCGGGGGTCACTTTGAGGCCGCGCCATGTTGAACCAGCTGCTGGGGCCGCGCTATGTCCAACTGCTGCAGAACTGGTGAGGGGGACCGGGGCTGCTCCGACCCGGGGCTGCTCTACCGCCCGCTCCCGGGGCTGCTCTACCGCCCGCTGCCGGGGGTGCTCGTCCGCTCCGCCCCGTGTCTGCCCGCCGGGCGCCGTGGCTGCTCATCGGCTCCCGGGTTTGCTCGCTCCGTCCCCCGGGGTGTTCCCTGCCCAGTGTCGGGTCTGCCCGCTCCGCCCCGCGCTCTCCGCCGTGTGAGGGTCGCCGGGGCCGACCCTGCGGGTGTGCGGGGCTGAGGAGGCCGGGGGGGTTCGGTTCCCGCCAGGGAGGCAGTGGTGCTGTTTCAGAGTTGGACTCGATGATCCTTGTGGGTCCCTTCCGACTCAGAATGTTCTGTGAAGGGGCTCCCTGCCCGCCCGGCTGTGTTTTATACAGATATACATGTATAAATGTCGCGGTGCCCTTTGCAGGGCTGCGTGAGGCAGAGCAGAGAGGTCGGCGGGACGGAACCAAGGGGATGTGGGTGTAGCGGTGTGTCTTGTCTATGTCGAGTTAGGGGCTTTTTAAGTATATGGATATCGCCCTTTCCCTGTCAAACACCTTGGCCGCCGTGAGGGCTAATGCTGTTCTGTGTATGTGAGGTTGTTTCAGCACTTCTGTGTCCAGTTTGGGCACCCCAGGATCAGAAAGGTCTGAAGCTGTTGGAGAGTGTCCAAAGGAGGGACACGGAGCTGGGGAAGGGTCTGAGGAGCAGCTGAGGGCACTTGGCTGGTTCAGCTGGAGCAGAGGAGAGTGAGGGGAGACTCCTCGGGGTCTGCAGCTCCTGCCGAGGGGAGGCGGAGGGGCAGGGGCTGAGCTCTGCTCTGGGAGCAGGGACAGGAGCCCAGGGAAGGGCTGGAGCTGTGTCAGGGCTTGGGATGGATCTCAGGGAAAGGTTCTTCCCCCAGAGGGTGGTCGGGCACTGAACAGGCTCCCCAGGGTTTGGTCCAAGGCTGCCAGAGCTCCAGGAGGGTTTGGACAACGCTCTGAGGGACAGGGGGGGATTGTTGGGGGGTCTGGGCAGGGCCAGGGGTTGCACTGGATCATCCCTGTGGATCCTTCCTCACTCAGGACCTTCTGAGCTCAGTTTCTGATTTAAATCACTTTCTCAGGTACCTTGGCCATGAGCATCTGAGAGAGTGAGTGCACATTGGAATGGG
>WEKX01004761.1:0-52611 GCA_013390025.1 Pitta sordida
TTCCAGCCAGGGTAAAACTCGTTACAAGCCTAAATACACCAGTGAAACAAAGTTAGCTGCTCTCAGAAACCTGTGGAAAATACATAGCTGAGACTTTGCATTACAAAATGCATAATTTTCAGTAATGCAAAATAGAATACAGTTCTTACAGTTTTTAAGTTGAATCCTTTTACACTCAGAGTGTGTCTTTGTACTCTGAACTTATACTAGAAACAGAGGGAAGCTTTTAAAAATAGTCCAAAGATCTAAAATGTCATAATTAAAAATCACATTTGTAATTAAATTCAAAATTGTGACTTCAAAGAAATATTAAAATGCTCCTGTGACCTTCTCTTGAGAAAGTTTTCAGAGGCACAATGGAATGAACGGTGAAGTGCTCCTGGTATATCCAGCACAAAATATTCCACCTTTTGAGATGCTTAAAATCAGCGGGTTCTTGATCAGAAGCCAATATAAACGTACACCTAAAAGAAACTAGAGTCTATGGGGCATTCATTATATCAAACTGTATGGTTCATTACTTTGGAAAATATTGTCAAAACACCAGCCAAGTTCGACCACTAGTAATTTATACTATCCAGTTTGCTGTAATTCAAGTAATATCAGCAAATCATAATCCTTAGCAAACACTAATTAATTCACCCCATTAACAAAATGAATAAAAGTAATCTAGCATTAGATAAAAAGGACTCCTCTCAACTCCCTTTCCAGTCAGGAAACAATTCAAACTCTTCTACAAATTTTTTGTTCAAATCTTTGTCATGCAGTTCCACATTAGACTTGTTCTCCTCAAAGCCTGCATTAGATATCTCATCCGCTTATCCACGGAAGCACTTGCAGGAACTATCAAGAGGTTGTCAAGAGGCGTAGGACGTCACGCTCTATAAGGAGCAGAATATTGCTTCCCTTGCAGATGGCACCCAGTTTTATCTCAGCAAAACACCAGCTTGTAATCAATGCTGTTAACAAATCTTAGAGACCAACAGCTGTATGACTCGGGTTTCTGTAAGTCTAACACAGTTGGAGGCAAAACCATAGTGAGAATTAATTTTGCCTGCCATGGATAGAAGTAACTGAATACCTGGATACAAATAGCTGATATGTGGTGCCTTCATAACATCCCTCCTGAAATACTATGCTCTTAGTACTTCTACCTACATGACATTTGAAAAAATAAGGTAGGTAAAATATTCAGTACTACTTTAGCTGGCACTGAAGGAAACCAAAAGCAGTTAAAGAAGACCTAAAATGTCCATGACCATTTCAGTTGTACATGCAGCGGGTGGCCAGTGCTAGTCAGGTCCTGGCTATGGGTTACCAGCCCTCTGAAATAAGCAGCAAAGCAATTGAGAAACATACTTTTGTTTCTCTTTTCTATTCTTTCCTGTTTAGCTAAGCAGAATTGACAAAGCAGCTGTCAGGAAATGTTTAACAATCCCATACTCTGACAATCAAAAATCTCCTCTATTAGCATCAGTGCCTGGACTAAACTTTGAGAAAATTTTATTTCATTGAAATTTGGCTTGGGAAATAATCCAAGCATCCAAGCCCCAGCCAAATAAATCAGTGTTTCAGAATATTCAATATATGAAAATTGCTGGATTTTATAACAGAAACTGCTCAGAGATTTTGATAACAGACAAAATTACAGTCTGGACTTCAAATGTATAATTTAAAATTAAATCCATGAAGGTTGTTTCTACTCTAGCTTTTTTTCAGAAGTTTTGGAAGTCTGTGAACTTCAGATGAAAGCCTATCAAAAGGAGAAAACTACTTTTTTCTTGAAACACAAGGACAATCTTGCCTGTATATATGTAAAGAAAATGTTTGGTTATTTTTGATTGGAGGATGGTTTGGTGTGCCTCCCACCCCCAGTAGATAATTACACATGCAAACCCTTAATATTAAAAGTATAATCCTCCTGTTAGTCAAATTTAACTGTCAATAACCACACCAAGGCATTGGGTTTGCTGTTAAGGTGCTCAAGAAAGAAGCAATATTTTTCTCTTAATAGAGTAACTTAGTAACATGGACTTCTTTACAGTAATCATTGTGAATGTTTTGCTACACTTTTTAATGGCTAATTCAAAACCTGGACTTTCTTGATTTAAAACAAGCCTAATCTAACCGTATTCAAAAGATTTTATGTACAATTTTTTCTTCGGGGAACAGGAGGGTATGAAGATTTACGACATGACATCCCGTCCCTGGTGCTCTGCTGAGAGCTGACAAACTGTTTATTACCATCTCTAGGAGTGGTGGGAAGGACACCTCCCTCCCCAGCTGAATTTGCCCTCCATTTCTGTTACGTTCCTACTTGAATTTGGATCACCTATTTATTTGCAAAGTCAGAGTATAGCTTCGCTGATTGAGATAGTGTCAAACTCCAAAAATCAGATTTCCATTTTAAATAATCCTCATTTAGGGTTGCTGAAATAACAGCAATATGGAGTAATAACCATATCATTAATTATTAGTAATATGGAAAGTAATACTTTAAATTATATTGAAAACCAGTGACTCAGTAAACCCAGTCCTATAGTGCAGTTGCAGGTTCACCCTCCTCCCTTTTCTTGGGAAGAAATTCTTAAGTGTAAGCTAGGAGGTATTTTAGTTTTATAAAAGATTCAAGCGCCACATCCATGTGCTTCGTGTATATTTAGAATATATAGTTCAAATAACAAAGAACAAAGCCTGAACTGTGTTGATTTTTTTCCAAATGTATTCATTTTTTCTGTTTTCATTGTCAGTTCGATTTTCGCAGAATTAGATAGTGGCACAAAAAATAATCTTGCTATTTTACAATATGGAGTGAAGAACATACATAAAGAGAATTTAAAGCCTGATAAAAATACATTTGTCATCACAACCAGTAATTGCTACTTATGTTGACCTTGAGGACTTTCCCAAACTGGTTTTAATTTTAATACAGCCTGCCCTGCCTATTAAAATAATAATAAACACCAGCATTTTTCTCCCTTCTTTTCATTGCCTACTTGCTCTTGTTCCAATATCACAAGTGAAATACCACTTCTGCCTCACAAAGCCTTTTCTGAGTGTCCCTATTTCTCTTAAGCAATAACTTCTATCTTCATTGCATAGTTTGAGGGTGTTCGGATCTAACAGACAACATTTTTCATATTGATTGTGTAGCAAATCCGACCTTATCTCCTTTTTCAGCAGCGTATTTGGACTTAGGTTGCTTTAAGAGCACTGTACCAAAAGTTCATTGTAACACTTAACTGGAGTGGCACACATTATAAAATCCATATTGCTGGTTATTTTTACTGTTTATGCTCCTTTAATTTCTGTCTAACAGAAAACTCAGTATGTTGCTGTTTTACCTCAGCCTCTGGCCAGCCAAAGTGGTTAGACTGGCTGAGTTCCACTGATTTTTGTACTGAATTCCCCTGAAATAAAATGAACGAGTGTGATTAAGGGTTGGAACTCCTAAATTCCACAGAAGTAGGAACCGACAGCAGATGTCACTCAGTAAAGTAGACCATTTCAGCAGATGGGCAAATATGAAATGCAGAGGCTTTTCCTGACATCATTTGGGTTTAATATGATAGAAATAAAATGCCTTGTCAGTAAAATATAACCAGACAGTTGCTTTGTAGTCATTTTGTATACATAGTTGGTAATTCAAAGTCCTGCTGCCTTTGCAATATTAATTATTCTGTGCCTCTTTACAGCAAGAATATATGTCAGACCAGCTGAATGTACCACATGCAGCTGTAGTGGCTCGAAAGTCTCTGATCTTCTATTTGCAATTTAACATTAGTAAAAGATACAGGAAGGCAACTTTGTGGATCATTTTCAGGATGATAGCTGATGTATCATGTAAAATTACAGAGACACGATTTCATCCCATATTTTGGAGTGGTATTCCCCTGCAGAGGTATGTGATGTGTGTCTCAGAGTAGAAAAGCAATTCTGTAGAGCTGAGAGCTGCGAATGTGAACTGCCTCGGGGGAGCTAGGGCTGCAAGCAGTGTGCTTAATGACATATGTTCCCATTAAAATGTGTAAGCTGTTCTCTTGTACAAGTGGTTAACACCTTTTTAATCAGGCTGTTTATTTCATTACAAAAATAAGCACCCTGGCTTGGAAAATTATCATATTTTATGGTCAGCAGTGTATTTATACATATATTAAAATATGTATAAATACAACTTTCATTGTGATTGAATGTATCTGAGACATACTCATAGCTCACTACTTGTAGTACATGTAATACATACTCATACTGTGAGCAAAGCTGTGGTACTCACTCGGCAGTATCCTGATGCCATCAGAGGTGCTAATTTAATTGAGAGTTTCTTCTCTTAAATAGGGAAGGTAGCTGATGTCTGCTGCTTTGAATATCACATTTCAACAAGCTTATGAAATAGAAGGTTTGATCTTTGGAACACATGTTAGGATTTGTCTGGTTCACTGAGCACTGAATTTTCTGACATGGATGAATTAACCAGTGTCTAAGAAAAAATAGGATTTTTAGTGTATTTAATTACCACTCGAGTTGTTTATCATGTTTTCTAGGTTGAATTTCTCAGTCGTGGTTGTGTGTTATTTTGATTGTCCCATGTATTCATTGTTAAGCTTATCTTTTGTGACAGCACCCAGAAGGCACCCTTTTATAAATCAAAAGTAAATATATTACCCTACCTTGCAGGGGTGCCATAAGGCTTAATTAGTTCATTTTTGTAAAGCGTTCTGAGATTCCCAGATCAGCATCAAATGTTTGTTATTAATTATAGGGTCTAGGGAGTATAGTGGATGATTTCTTAATTTAATTCTCTTCAGGCAACCTTAAAATAACTAATTTTATAACATATTTATTCTTTTACATTCCTAAAGCACATAGACTCTTGGGTGAAGTATTTCTGTGTACATTTTCCTCTTATTTACTCTATTTTTATTTCTGGTAATTTTTTATACTATAATATATAATAAATATTATATATTTACTGTTTTCACTGTGAAATCTGGTATGTGGATTGTTCTCTAATAAGGAGGTCTTGTTTAAACATTACATGGTGGGGGTTTTCTGCTATTGAGGGTGTTAAGTAATTTACTTGTTTTCCCCTGGGAAATTTGCAGAGATTACATGGTACCGCTGTGATTTATCATTTCTACTTTATTTCTGACTCATAAAGAATGCATTATTTTGTGTTTACCTTCAGCAACATATCACAGGAAATTTCATCATCAATCAAAGCATTTTAAAATCATGAGAAGTGATAATGTGACAAAGGCACAGTCAGCAACTGTGGTTATTGGAGAATCATTTATTGCTTCATTGTGTTGTAACACTTCTCATGTTATTGCTTTTCCCAGGATCGGGTTCATGCCGCTTTAGTTACTCAGATCCCAGCATCACCGTGTCCTACAGTAAGAACAGTTCTGCAGATTGGACTCAGCTGGAGAAAATTAGGTTTGTTACAGCTTTTTAATCATTTTTCATGCTTTCCAGCTGAGCAGGTGGTGTTTAAACCTGGCCCTTCTAAAACTTGTTTTATTTGTTAACTTCTTAGTTCTCGCTTGTTCAGACACCTTAAAGGATGAAGGGTGGAATTCATTGCTAATTGCAGAACTGCCACTGGGTTTGCTAAATCACAGTTTCATCCACTGAGCATGTGGGATGTGAGGAAGAGAATGACTTCAAATATAACTCCAATAACAGGAGGGTTCAGGTGCCTGAAAAAACCAAAACTTTGACTTTTGCATTTTAGCACCACTTTTAATGTCAGCAAGACCATATTTTATAGTGTCAGAGCTTTCTACTTCGGTAAGGTAAAATAGTTAATGAATATACGTAGTTCATAGTTTGATATGAACACTTGGCTCTTTACTGTTGTAACAAGAAGGTTGTGGTGAATGGTGCTTTGCTTTTAAACAAGCTGGTTTACATGACAGTGCAAAGGATTATGAATGGGAAATTAAAAATTGTAATATGCACACCTTTAAAAAGACAGGGTCAGAGATGGATTTTTCTAAGAGACCGTAATATTTTATGAAATAACAGTAAGAAAGGCATTTTGTACCCTGGCATATGTACATAGTTATGCAACTGGAGAAGAAAAAGTCTGTCATTTATATGTAACGTCCCCATAGCATCTCAGTCTGCCGTATTGCATTACCCCAGTATCTGTGCTACACAGGTGATTTGTTTGAGCCTATTTTCAGTCCATTGAGGCAATTTACAGAGCAAAAGGGTCCTTAATTTGTGATGAATAAGCAAAATGCAAGCTGCAAGACTGTGGATTTTAGAATCTCATTCTCCAAGCCCTTGTGGGAGAAGGATTAGGATTTCATTAAAAAAGTATGAATTATGAACAATTTTAGTGAAACAAATGGTACTAATTCTTATCTCAGAAAAATATAAAGCACTTCACTGCCAACACTGGTGTTGTTTCAGAGTAACCACTTACCTTTTGTTTTTCTAACATTGATGCAAAATTACACACCTGGTCCACAACTCATTTGCTCTCATAGCTCTGCAAGCCGGTAAACTCAAGGGTTGTTATGGTGCAAACGTAAGTCCTTGAAAATCAAATTTTTTGAAGTTAATGTGCAAAAAGTTTGATCTCTCTTGACTCAACTTTCATGCTGGAGCAGGCAGTAGAAAATAGGTCAATAGAGCAGTGTCGTGCGAAGTGGGGAGGATGAATTATGGAAGGATGCTCATTTCTCCTGTGGTCCATATGAATTCCAGTGTTTATTTGAATGTGCTTCAGCGACTTTCACTGCACTACACGCAGCTCCAGGGAATGATGGGAGAATAGGGGAGAGATGGGAGAGCAGGGCAGCTGTGAAGGGGAGGTGTTGTGTTGGTGTGTGTTGTGTCCGTGGGATCTCAGCTCTGGACTCCTGGGAGGGAGGGGAAAGATTTCTCAGGGAAGGCGGGTGCTGTGTGTGGGCTCAGGGAGAAACCAGGACGTCTCAGAGCAGCATCACAGTGGAGGGTGACAGACATAACATTTAGCAAGTGCAGGGTGATTTGTGGGGGCAGGTTCTGGGTGTGAATGTGGGACAAATGCAGTTGTTTTTCAGCATTTTGCTTTGCTTTCAAAAGAGGAGTTCCTCTGTCTTCAACTATAAAAGCAATCTATTGGTGCCCTTTTTTCCGTAAAAGGTCTGGATTGTCTCCAAGTAACTCTTTACCAAGGCAGAGGTGCGGTTGACATCTTGAAACCCCAATTTTGTAACTCCTTACAGCCTGAGGTTTGAATGCAGCTAATTCCCTGGCTGGATGATTAATAAACCAAAAATAATAATTCTCAGCATCCCTTCCTTGCACACAGACCTCAGTCCTTTCATTGCCATTAGCAATGTGAAGACATTCACTTGTAGCTCAGGATGAGCCTCAGTCCTTTCACAGCTCTGAGGACAGCCTTGTGAAATAGAGCTCAAGACCCTGGTTGTTGCCTAATACTAATACGCCAGGTCTACCTCTCCTGCTGCATTTTCCATTTTCAGCAGCAAGAGAGAGGACAAATGGGTTGTTTCTTCTGTTTTGTCCTTGAAGCAGAACATGGAAAGATGATTTGGCCTTCCCATCCACAGAATTATCCTGACAGCGAGGGTGTGGGATTAGAAGGACATTTGTCAGAGAAAATCACCAGCTTTTCCCTCCAACCATTCTGCTCCACCCAGATCTATGAGGGACTGAGGCGCCAGACGTTCAGAGCTTCTTTTGGTGAAGCAAAACCCACAGTTTGAGAGACCTATTTTTGTAAAGCACTTCCTTAAAAATTCCTTTTGGCCATACTTGCAAAATAACCTGACAGTGCCCAGTCACCAAGGAGCTGTGATCAGCACTAAGCATGGGCATGGCCCTGCTCTATCCTGTCCTCCTGCTCCTGAAACATCTGCATTGTGCTGTTATTTATTGCTTTATTCTTTAAAGAAAGGCTGCCTGTTTGGGCTGGATGTGCACTGCCAGGCACAGTGGGACTCTGCTTCAGGGCAGGTATTTTCTGATCACCACAGAACAGCATACAAGGGACTTCAGTGCAAAGGTGTCACACCTGGTAGGTGTGTTAATTGAGGGAAAAGTTTTCCTGACTATTTTAACATTGATCTAAATACGTATCATTATTTTTCAGTGCCCCTTCCAACATCAGTACAATCATCCACATCTTGTATCTTCCTGAAGATGCTAAAGGGGAGAACATTCATTTTCAGTGGAAACAGGATTATGTTCACGCTGGTGATGTGTATGAAGCCTGTTGGGCACTGGACAATATCCTGATCATAAATGCTGCTCATAAAAAAGTTGTGTTAGAAGATAATCTGGATCCCGTGGATACTGGCAACTGGCTTTTCTTTCCTGGGGCTACAGTTAAGGTTAGTCTGATTTTCCATGGCTTAAAGTTATTGTTACTCTTGTATGTAGAAGAAGACAGTAGCATCTAACCAAACTGTGAATACAAGGGTGTTCAGACCACTCCATTTACTTCTAGAATTGGGCTCATTTTCACTTTGTTTTTACCTTTGTCTATCCCATTGGGGCTTTCTAAAACAATATGACTTTTCGGCCATGACTAAAACCAAGTGACAGTTTATGCTATCATGTCAAAGATCACGTAACAGAAAATGGGAAACAGCTTCCTTTTAGCAAAACAGTGCAATATTTTTGAAACAAATTCAAATATTTCTGCTGGATGTTTTGAAAACTGCCTGCTGGTTTAACTTGGTGTTCTTCAGCTACAGCTATTCACTTCATCACAAAGCATCACAAAAAAAAATATGTTTCCCCACTTTTTCTGTCTGTAAATATCGTGCCTCCATTGCAGCATGCATTCAGGTAGTGGCTGCTCCTTAAAATTCTCTGTTTTGGTGTGATCCTGTTTTGATATATGAGGTCCAGGAAGACCACTATGCCTGGGGAAAAGCTCTAAGCCAGCAAGGTTCTGTGCACAGAGTTCGTTCACATGTAGAATTATTTAATATTTGAATCAGCTGGATTCTCGCTTTCTGTGTTTCCAAGCAGCCAGAAGTTGAACAGCAGATGACTCCCTGGTTTCATCCTATTTTTCATTCACAAAAAGAGCTGGTAATGGTTTTGGCAATTGCATAGGAAACAGATGTTGAATACTGGGGCAGTAAGAGGTTGGTTTTGGCCTCATCCTTTTCCCACAGAACCTGATACAAATGGCCTCAAATTAATACTTGCAGAAATATATATTCCCGCTATTCTACTACTCTTAGTATTTGCTTCTTTTCTCTTTTGTTTACTTTGGTAAGACTGTTTAAACTACACTGACAATGTTTTTACATGAGCTTTTAGAATCAAATAATATCCTGCATATTTAATGAATTTTACATAATCAGTTCACACTTGTTGTTTTGTCAGTCATATCGATGGATTTTAAAATCCACCCCACACACGTGAAGGTGTGAAAGCAAAGCAATTATTATGTACCTTAAGCATAGTTAATTCACACTGCTTGCTCCTTTTGAAACATGCAAATAGCATCTAAACTTAAGCAAATAGCAAATAAACACCTTTTGTTGTTAATGTTTTTTTTTTTTGGTGGGGTTTGTTTAGTTAAACTCAGTCAATTTGTGTCAATACACAACTATGGTTGCATGAAAGACCAGGAACCCAAACCTAGAGATTTCTGAGTGTTTCTAGACAGAAATACCATTCAAGCTCAAGCTTTATAAGTGGTATGAATGAGGATTCAGCAACCTGCCATTCCTCCAAGTTCATTTTATATTTTAGGAACAAGTGAAATGTGCAAATGCCTGTTCCCATCCGATACTTGGCTGTATGTAGCTGCTTACACTAGGGCAAGGATGTGTGTAAGACTCTGATGTAGCCACACTGGGTTAAGGCTATGTGTGATGCAGAGCTTTTGTTCTTCATGGAACACTGCAGTGTATTTAGATTGTTACCAGGGCAATCCTTTACTCAGATTTCATGTTCAAGGTTCTGACTCCAGTCATCCTCAGATTTTCAGGAATAGTCTTGCCAAATATAATTTGAACAGGTTTTACAATACAAATGTCACATTATGTCAAAAGTATAAATTGGATCAAGATTTACATGAGATCAGAGTAAACCCTGTCATAGCATTCTAGCATCAGGAACAATTTGTTGACAATTTTTTTGCTTTTCATGTTCAGAACATTGTATCAAAATTTACAAAACCTTCTAATATTTTCTTTTAAAAAACTTAGAATTTCTCAGCTCATAACAAACACAATATTTTGGATAAATAGAAAGACAAGAATCCTTATAGACTGTGCTAATGATATCAAGTATGGCATAGGGGAAGATTTTAGGAGTTCTCTCTATCATAGGCAAAGGCACTGGCCCGCAGAATAATGTTTGAGAAATCATAACAGTGTTACACAGGTAGTTTGTGTCACAGATAATTCTGGTTCCCTTTTTCCTACATGTCTTTTTGGTTCACAGACATCAAGTACTTCCTAAATAGTCCTGATGAAATATGAAGAAAAACAAAAAGAAACAAACTGGCTTTTAAAATTGCTTCTTATACCTTGTATATGCTCTTATTGGATGAATATCAAGTTGGCTTATTGGATGATTACCAAGTTGCAAAGAGAGTTGAGATTTTTTCTGTAGAAAGTTTACTTCGGTAGTACTTGATCTCTACTGAAATAAATAGTAAACATCACAAATCCAGGAGTTCTGCTGGTAAAACTGCTCAAATGTATAGCTGTTTAGACTAGGAAATTTACAAGGCAACTGAATCGAGGAAAGTACTACCATGAAAACTACTGTCTGGGTCCTGAGTTAGGTTTTGTGATGGATTTAGTCACTGGAGTGGACAGCGCAAGTAGTAATGGTAATTATACAGCAACGTGTCCACTCCAGTTTAGTGGATTTGGATACAGTGTTCTCAATAAACGCTGTGGGAACTTGTCTGTGCCCAGCTTGGGAAGCAATTTCTCCTCCTCTCCCAGTCTGCTTGAGCTTGGCCCAGGCGTTTCCTTACGTTTCTTGCTGCGCTCAGGAGCGGTTGCTACTGATTTGATAGCACATGGCTGGTTGCAGACGCAGCTGGACCTGGCTACTGAAATAGGATGCAAGCTGAGAGATAAGCCACTGAATTTGTGTGTTTGGGTTCCAAAAAAGACAGCAAAAGACAAGAGGGATGCTGTTAGCCAGGCCAAGCAACCCTTAGGAGATTAATTGGATCCACTGGAACATATTTATCAGTGTTGGACTGTGTGGAGGGGTGTTGAACAGGATAAATTCCTGACTGCGTTTCAGTATTTCCAGTGACAGCTCTGAGTATGGGCATGGCCTTGCAACTGAGCATGGTTAGGATGTTGCACTGGTAGTTGAGATTGCTGAAATGCACGAAACAGTGCTGTGCTCCAAGAGCTATTAGAGGTCTGGGACCCTCAAGACGTCAGAGCTATTTGGGGGAAAATATAAGATCTTCTTCCTTCAGTAATGTTTCTTGGATCTGTATTCTTATAGTCCCGCAGTGGATGTTTCATATTTCTTGTATACTATTTCACCAGAAATTGCTCTGTTTTGATGTATAATATTTGCCAAGTTTGGGGCTTTTTTATTCTGATTGCCCTGGGCCAAAATTGGATGTTCAAGCTCCAAAGCTGAGGTTGAGAAAGGAGACAACCCCAGTAGTCTTATAGTTTGTTTCTGCAGTGCTTTGTTTACATAAAAATAGTATTGAGACCAAACCACCTGTAGAAGAATGGATAGAATCTAAAGGCCACGGCCCCTTTAAGAAACTGCACAAGCTCAAGTTTGAGGCTTGAAACTCAGGCTCAAGGATGGCTAACTTGTCCTTGGGCAGCAGAAATAGAAGAATGTTTTGATAACACCTTCTTGTAGAAAACAACAGGTGTCTTGCTTGTAATTGCAAACTAGAAACTGCTGTGTGAGCATGGTACAGCAGAACATGGCTTTTGTGTGTATCGCTTCACTTAGCCAATAAAACACTAATCAGTTCGTGTGAACAATAGTAATAATCCAATCACCTGTAGGAATTAGGCGTATGCACGTTTTAGAGTGTGCATTGCTGTGTAAGCATGAATTGGCAAAAATGTGCTATATATTATCTGTTTGAACCCTGAATAAACGAGTCTTTGCCATAATTCATATTGGATCGTCGCTTTGATCTCCGAAGTCCTGGCTGTCTTCTTTTAACCACCCATCTCTGGAATTTTTCCGCATCTGGGAGAAATGGATCATGACAGACACCGGAGCAGCAACGTATTCGGTCATGATGTGTTAACCCAGTGACACTTCTCATCTTTGAGAAGAGTCAAGTTGCAGAATTGCTGTCTCTCAGTAGTTGTATCTGCTCTTCCCTAGGTGGCTGAAGGTTGCCATCCATCTGGCCAGCTTGATTTGTTTGGTCTGCAGTGTTTGGGGACCACACCTGAGGCTGCCAGTGCTGCTGAGCTGTGTGTGCACAGACTGGCATAGCATGGGATAGGGCAAGGGAGTGCCAGCTTCACTGAAAAAGTTGTGTTTAAGATGAGGGAATGGCAACTGATGCACATTATTCACTACTGTGTACATGACTAATAAATCCTAAAACTGTTCCAATCTCTATATCCTGATTCAGTAAGCCCTTTAAGTAACAGGTCATCACTATTCAGTTCATTTTAATTTCCCAGATATGCATGTCAGTGTGGCAGAGGAGAAAGTTGCATAAGAAGAGAGTGGGAGAAATGAACATTCACACTCAGAAAAATATGTTGAAAATGTGTCTGTGAAATACTGTGACCTTTTCCCACACCCTGAGCTGAGCAGGGCTGCGCACATCCTAGATCTGTAAGTCCTTCCTGAACCTGCGTTGTTGTGTGTTACTGTGCAGAGTTACAGTCACACAGGCTTGGGAGTTTGGCAAAAAGAAGGGCTGATTAAGCTGTTCGAACTTCTGTAATTCTAGAGTAGATTTCCAAATGTCTGAATACTGTGTTAATTAATAGGGATAGCTTTGGATAGTCATTTTCCAAAACAAACATCCTGATATTCCATATATATCTCTTTCAAGTTTGTTTGTGCTGAAATTAACAAGATTTTTTGCCCTTTTTTCTGCTTTTAAATTCTTGTTTAAAAAATTATTTAGGTATCCATTTTCTGAATCAGATCAAATATATTTGTTTGGAGGAGTAGATATAATGCTCTACCTATACCAGTGTGAAAATGGCAGATTGAAATTGCTATGACCTTATATTGGTCAAAATTACAAAGATATCGATGCTTCTGACAAGAATCCTTAGCTTTTTGTATAAGATATAGTGAGGCAGTATTTGGTCTGTGGGCCTAACCCAGCCTTCTAGCCGGCTGCTTTGCCTTGCAGGAGCCCTTATCCACCACTTCTTCCTGGGAAGAGACAAGCAGGCTTCCTGCTGCATCTCATCTCAGAGCCATTCCTGCTTCTCTGTGGGGGAAGGCAGAGTGTGACAGGGGAGGCAAGGTGAAGAAAGCAGTGCAGGGTACGCAGAACCTGTCCACTGGCTCCCTTTAGTGAGAGTGTGGCCACTCCGAGCTGTGCCCATGAGGAGGCATTTGTATGGCTAATAATCACACTTTTAATTAAAATAACAATGCTTAGATCCAGTGCCTAGGGGTTCATGAGAACTGACAGGTGGTTGACTGTTGTGCTGAGTTGTTTGGGCAGCTGAGAATTGCTGTTGGGAAGCAAGGCTGAACCTCCACCTTCCTTTATGCCAGTTCCCCATGGCTCAGAATTGCTGGGAGGGGTGGCAGGGAGCCAGCATTAACTCTGAGCTGGCGTCAGAGCACCAGGGGTCTTTCCTGCCTCCTAGAAGGGAAGAATTTGGTCTTTGCAGGTCACTGTGAGATGCACATTAATAAAAACAACATGAATTTACCCATTAGCTGCCAAAGAGTAGAAACGACTTTGCCTGATTCTTTCCCACTGTAATTTTACAGTGATGTAAATGCACATCATTGCTTTCAGAGGAACACATGATGCTTATGGCAGTGCTACAAAAATCAGTAGTTCCAAATAACATAGAGGAATAGTTAAGTTTGTGCCAGTTAAATGACTCATTAAGGAAACCTGTCATCACCAGAATGACCGACGTTGTACAGTCATGAAATGTCCTAGAAAATTAAGAACCCCATACAAATCATACAAATTACTCCTAAACAGTCAAAGTGTTTTGAGCACTAGCCTTTGAATAACAGTCTATAATAGGAAATGATGGTTGAAAACAGACTTTATAAATGTTTGTTGCTATGTCACTGAACAAGTTTCGGAAAGGGAAAGTGCACTATAAGCCTCTGTGCACCTGGCCGGCCCATGCAGCCAAAGTTTTTGCTCTGTACCATACATTAAATGATGTAAAAAGGTAGCACATGGAAAAGATTAATGCTCTGTTTATCTCATGGGATGGTATTCTAGGCACATTGTGGTTTTTCCTCTGATTAAAGAAGGGGTGTCAGGTCAGAAAGAGCCAAATCCACAGAATTTAGAATTTGAAATTGTTCTTAAATTCTGTCATCAAACCTTTGCTGACTGAGACATTGCATACTTTTACATCTATCCTTGTACCTGCTATCATGTCAAAATTTAAAAATTTTTGAAGCCTGTATGACTCTTTCCCAGAAAGACAATATCTAATTTATGGCTCCATTGACAATGCAGCTTCAATTAATTTTCTTCATCTTTTTTCTTTTTCCTCTGGTTCTCATATCTCATCTGCTTGCATTGCCTAGATTTTAATTAAAAAACCTCTCCTCTCTAAGGAGCAATCTGAAGTGGCAAAAATAATCACTTAAAATATTACAGTCATTAAAAAATTGGATGCGGTCAAAGCCATGCATTTTCAATTTGCCTACAAACGATATTTTTGTTTCTTTTTAAAGTGCATTTTGTATTTGAATAGCATACGCCAGCCTGCCTGACTATCAGAGATGCTCCTCCAGCTGGGTGGGCTGCGTGACAACTCCTTAATGGGGGAAATTGATGGCCCTCTGCTCGTGTAGAGGTGAAGGCATACTGGGCAGATTTCTTTCCATCTGCCGTCAGCCCTTTGCAAGCTGGCACTGCCCAAATGCCCAACACATTCATTCCAATGCAAGAAATGTCGCCAAAAAATAAATTGTGAGGCTACAGCTGTCTGAAAGAATCATCGGGGCCATTAGGCCCAGGGGAGATAATATGAATAGGAGCATCAGTGTTTGTCGCTGATAAAAACCTCATTAAATGATGGTAAAGATGACTGTGGATACTTTAAAGGCATAGAGGTGAGCGGCATTTTCGTGGGAGTGGAGGAATGAACCTCAGGAAGATGATATGCAACACTTCAGCCAAAAATCTGTTACACTGAGGAATTTCACACTAGTGTTTCCTGTTGATGCTTTGCCGAACGGCACAGTTGTATCATTTAGTTGCCCTCTGTTCTGCTCTCCAAGTAAAGAAATCCCATATTGTAAAGCCAAGAGGTATTTATTGATTTACAAGCTTGACTTGAACAACTGGGACAGAAGCTGGTTTGGATGAACTTTAGTGCTTCTGTTTACATTTCCAATATTTGTCTTTTGAGTTTCTAAAAATCTTCAGGGCTGTGTCCTTAGCTGTAACTGTGTCAAAGGCTGATTTGATGCTTGTGCTACTTCACATTGGAGGGTGAAGTGGAGAACTTCAGAGATCTCTCCTAGTCAAGAGGTCACACTGAGGGTAGCAGATGTCCCCTTACATGGTGCTTTCGTGAAAGTCTTTAAAAATATAGAGGTTGTTCAAACATGCTGCCTGATGTAGGATCCTACATCTTACCTGGGGCCCTTAAGCCATTTAGGTGCTACAGAAAGTTTGTCAGTATTTACTTATGAAATCTCTAAGAGTTCCAGTTGGAAAGTGACTGCTTCACCAAATCTGACTTTCTGCTTTTACTGACCAATGGTTTTGAGCAGTCCTAATTTAAACTCTTCTGGATCTCAGATGATCGAGAGGCTTTCCTGAAAGTACCTACCAAAAAAAGTATAAAAGCTGCAGGTAAAATGTGTAAAATGTAAGGACTATAGAGCAGGATAAAGACCGTGACAGACTCTGGGTGAAAGTTTGATTTTGAAAACATGCACTGCTCTCTCTCTTATATTCTGTGTCTTCAAGTTATTGGTGAATGACCTCACAATGAACAATAGAAAGCTCACCTGAATTCATAAGACTTGCTGTGTCTTGTAGACAATTTTGCTAAAAACTGCACTCAGAAACTAGAAATATTCATAGATAACAGCAATTTTAGCATGAAAATGTATTTTTGTATTACGTAGTGGTACCATTGTGGCATCAAAGAGCCCTGAACAAGGAATGTACCATTGTTACCTCTTTGGTGTCAAATCAAAAGGATAGCTGCGTCCCAGGAAATTGCCATGGATTTATAAAACAGGAGATAAGATGGGGTTGGGGAGATGTGGGAGTGAAAGGAAATATTGCAAGGGGAGAAAGTGCTCATCCTGATCAGCAGTGCTTTTTTCAGCGTGATGAATGAAGAGAACACTAAGGAGGTGTCTGAAGGACATCATGTGGGGAATTTGACAAATGTAGGAGAAATGGGCAAGGGCATGCAAGTTTGATGATACTATAACTGTGCAGTAAACAAACTTCAGAAACGTAAAGATTCAATTGAAAGCAAATCCAAGAATGTTAAAATACAGGAATACATCCAGCCAATTTTCATTTTGCCCTATTCTTGCAGAGCAATAGCTTAACAATTACAGCTACTGAATAATAGCATTGGTAGTGCCAGATTAAATTAATCTATTTGTTGGGGTTTAGGTCGTTTTCTCTTGGGACCACCACAGTCCCTGAACAGAACTTGGCTTCTTTCCATTTGGCAACAGGCAGGGGTTGTTTATTTAGGAATACAACAGTTTACTTATGGCAGGCTGATAGTTCCATTCCAATTGCAAACAATAAGAAACAGCTACTTTTTTTTAAGTGGCCTTTTTAAAGTGCCTCCAAGTGTCTTATGTTCTGTTATGTAGGTGATTTGGGAGAAAACTTTGTTAAATGAAGTTTACTAGATTTGTCTAATAGTTCATTCTCTAAATTAATTATTTCTCACATATTAGTTAACTTTTCAGTGTTGTAATTTGAACAAGGACACACTAAATGTCCCACATGCTTTTAATCCCCTTTAAATAAAATTGAACCCTGCATTAGTTCTGGACCTACAGCTGATGCTTCCTACAGCTTGATGATAACAAGGAGAAATACCCTAGAATTGCTGTCATTTGGCCTCTTTAGTTACAAGATTTGCACAGCAAGTTAATTTTTTCTTATCTTATAAATCATTTAATTGTAAATAAAAAATGAAACTGAGAACAAAGTTAATCTGAAATTCATAAAAGAGAGCTCTGCATCTACATAATCTGCAGTATCTCCAGTTTAGGGGGAACTTAATCCAGTTAGTTTCAAAATGAGCATTCCACATTTTTTATTCACTTCAGAATGACAAAATACTTGTAAAATTCAATCGTCATGTACCGAAAATATGTAGACTACCACTACAAGGGCAAAGCCTCTAATTTGGGAAAGAGGTAACACAGTATGTAAATTTTACTTTAGTTCTTTGGTTCTAAAGACTTGAATTCAAATCTTGTGTTGAATCCAAGAGAAAATGAGTCTGATGTTTTCAATTCTGTTTTTAACCTGTTGAAGCCCTACTATGGAAACACAGAATAATCCAACACAGTCAGCAGCCTCCTGGATGATGAATAAGACTGACAGTGTAGTTGGAGGCAGTGCTGGTGAGGGACCATCTCCTTCAGGAGCTTCTTTTGCTCCTAAAAAATTTGTCTGGGTGCTCTTTGAGGTTTTGCTCCCCTTAGCAGCCCATCAGACAAAAAAACCAGCAGTAAAAGCAGCAATAGGTAGTGACTGCTGGGAAAGTTAAAAGAATCACAAAATCACAGAATGTTCTGAGTTGGAAGGGACCCACAAAGATCATCGAGTCCAACTCTTAAACAGCACCACTGCCTCCCTGGCAGGAACCGAACCCCCGGTCTCCCACATGAGAGGTGGGGACATTCACCACTGTACCTGGAAAGCAAAATGTGGACTCTGGGTTATGATTATACAGGTGAGGGAAATGTGGCAGGTGGAAGAGAATGAGTTCATGAGCAGAGGAGCCTTGGTTCTAGCTGTGGCAACACGGCTTATAGAGCTCATCTGCATCTCCCATGGGAACATGTCTGGGGTCCCAGGTGGTGCAGATTTGGCACTGGGGCAAAACCATACAGGAAAATGATGGCCCACCCTCAGAACTTATTTAAAACTCACACCTGTGTTTTGAGCATCTTTCTTACTCTCTCTTTGTTGTGGTTTGACCCTGGCTGGATACCAGAGATTCACCCACAATCTCTCTCTGGCTTCATTTCCCCCCCCGCCCTACAAAGAGGAGGAGGGAGGAAAAGGAAAAAAAACCTGATGGGTTTTTTTTTTGCTACCACAGGAATGAGCGCTATTAGAAATCTTTACTGTCACAGACAAAAACAAGCTCCAAGATGGGGAATGTAAAGGATTTATTTCTAACAAGGTCAGAGCTTAATGTGAGAAGTATCATCTTAAAGGCAACCCCCACCCCTCCTTCTTCTACAAACAGATACCACATTCCCCCTTTCCTCCAGGAGGCGGTGGGGGGAACAGGAGCAGGGGAAAGCCAGGCAGTTGGTGTTTCTGCCCAGTTCAGGGTAGGAAACCATTTCCCTGCCTTTCACAGAGTCCCCTTCCCCCATGGGAGAAAGCCTTTCATGACCCTTCCCAGCATGAGTCCGATCCCAGGGGCAACAGCTCTTCCATGCTCTGCTGCCCAAGGGTCACTTCACAGGATGCAGTCCTTTAAGCACTGGCTGTGCTGCTTCATTCATGAGCCCCTTCCCAAAGCACACAGATACTACAAGGCACAATTCTGCTACACAGCGTGGACTTCTCTCCACGGGCCACTCTGCTCCAAATGTGGGCTCCAACATGTCTGCAGCCTTCCTCTAGCATCCTCCAGCTCCACCATGAGCTCCCTCTCCATGGCCACCAGTGGATTTCTGCATCCCTGTGCTCTCTTTCTATTCCATGAGCTGCAAGGGGACAGCCTGCTTCACCATGATCCATTCCACAAGCTGCAGGGAGACGCCTGGAACACCTCCTTCCCCTCCTTCGGCCCTGGCCTTGGTGCCTGCATTGCTGTTACAATTTCTCATGGCTCTGCTCCGGCCATCTTCTTGCTGTTACTCCTTCTTTTTTTTTCCTTTTCTTAAATATGTTGTTACAGAGGCATCTCTGTCTCTCCTGATTGGCCTGGCCTTGGCCGGCAGTGGGCCCAGCCAGGAGCTGGCTGGCATTACTCTGCTGGCCAGGAGGGAGACTTTCAGCAACTTCTCAAAGAAAAGCCTCCTCCATAGCCCTCCTGCTGCCAGGAAAAAAATGGCCACAGCCAACCCAGCACACTCTTTCAAGGTCATTAACTTTAAAGGTCATGAGCTGATTTCATAGATGTATTTAGAATAACAGAAGAAGTTAAACCCCAGTTTGAACTTTTCTTCTGTGTAGCTGTTGCACGTGAGAGTCAAAGCTAACATGAGCAGATTGTGATTTGAGCCATACGTTGTGTGGTTCATTAACACATAAAATATGCATGTAATACATATTCATAAATACTATGTAGCTATGTTTAAAAGCATAAACATAGCTTTATAGACTTAATTAAATAAGTGATGATTTTGAGCTTTCATAAAGGGTTGAGCATAAACCACTGTATAAATAATTACTTATTCACCTCTTTGCCAAAGTGCTCATGCATTTATCTTGACAACCTAAATGAAAACTCCATCAGATGTACTTCAGTAAATATTCTGCCAGTCAGCAGCAGGACATACAAATATTAATTTATAATGGGGTTGAATCTGGTTTGTGTTTCCTTTAATAGATGACGTCCATCAGGTAAGAGATTACTAATTACATACCCACTATGGAATACATACTTACATGTAACTTAGCACCTGAGAAATAAATAAGACTTAAAAAGGATTTTCTAAAGCTTGTATCAAATTGTAATAACTAGCTCAGGAGGATCCAGTTGTCTATTTATTTCCTCAGATTAGTGGTTACGTATAAATTTGAAATAGGTTTTCGTGTATTTATTTGACTGTCTGCAGATTGATTGACAGATAAAGGATACTTCATTTCTGTTCAGCAAATGAAGAAAATTCTGGAAGGCAAGAACCACAATAAACAAATTTTTCTTAAAATTCTGATGTTAGCAATACCCGTGAGTGTGAAGGGTAAGATCACTAAACAAAAGCAATTTCTCAGTCAGTTATAAGTAACTGCTTAATACAATGTTGTTTCTCAAAGAGAAGACATAGAACTATGTCATTAATTTCTGCTAATTATGATATATTTGATGTGTAAAATAATTCTGCCTTTTCAGTGGCATATGTGATGTTGTGTGTTTATGCTGCATTAACAGAGCAAGGAGAAGTGTGACAAAATCTATTTAATTTTTGTGATAAATTATCAACACTTCAGGCTCTTTTTATTGCTTTGGCCTTTCTTTGAAAGAAAATCACTTTAACGGGAATTTGTTTATTTTAGCGGTTGAAACAGTCTTTACATTTTTACAGCATGTTATATCTTTAACCGATATTTAGTCTGTGTTAATAAACATAGAGCTGTTGTAAGTCAAGTATAGACCAGAAAGACTCTATACAAAAATCGGACTTCAAGAACTCAGGTATTTTTTAACAATGTGTAGGCAAATGTGTAGACCTCAAAAAATGTGGTCACAAAATACGTACCTCAACATAAATTAATTACTAAGTTATTGGCAACCGTACTTGAAAATCATCAATAAAAGAATTTCAATTATGTCTCCTTCTTGCATTGATAAATGAAGACTTATGGAATATGACAAAATATGTTATTTTGTAGTTTGCTTATGAAATCCCACAGACAAAGATGTACAGGGCAGTTTTCATTTTTTGCCCCACCTTTGTCTTTGTTAAAAATCTAATTATTCCCTTATGTGACACTACCATGACCTTTTTAAGTGCAGAAGAGGTGATTGTCATATTTTCCCTTGGTGCGTTACCAAGGGGTTCAGAGACAGGAGGGCACTGCACAGACATTACTGAAAAGGTCAATGCAATTTGGCATTATAGTATCTCTTTTTTAGATGTTGAAATGTGGTAAGAATGCAGAATTCTTCTAATTAATAATTTCTTATTTCAGCTTCCATTTCTATGGTGAGCAAGATTCCACCCTCCATATCCCCTCACCCCCAAAACAAAGTGAGATTATTACGTATCAGTATTTATTGTAATATGAACAATTCAATAAAGTGCCAGTTGGTCAGTTTGTGTTAAGGCCAGGTAGATCTTGTTTAGAAGAAGGCCAGGTAGATCTTGTTTAGAAGCTTCTAGTACCTCTTTCTGCCCCACAGATTTGTCAGACCGTTACCATTTTATCAGACACACAAAAAGGGAAAAGTAGGATGGAAGAAAGAAGAAAATCTGTACTGTAACCCACATATGCTCCTCACAGGCAGCTCCTTCCAGGCCAATATTTATGGAGAGCCATGGTGGTCAGGGCATGTTGGGGAAGACACATGTCTTTGTTTTATGCTGCTGAGGTTGTATGTGCAAAAATGCAATAGGAAAAGCCGACACGCTGGGTACGGGAGCAGCCTCAGGAGCCCTGCGATTTCTGTATCACAAGAGCTAGTTGTCTCTAGAGTTATTCATTATGCTATTTGAATTAAATATGGTAAATACAGCCTTTTCACTAGTACACTTCAGGCCCAAAGTTTGCTATATGGCAATGCATAGCAATTTTATATACAAATACTTCTTTTGCCAAAAATTCAGACGTGGGGATTGACATGTTTCACAGCACAAAACATCTATGCCTACAAAATCCTCATAGCAATATTTGATATACTAATGGAGGTCTTTGTAGACACAATTGTGTAAGGCCCAGACATAATGGCAACACTTTAAAGCAGAAATAAACACCTAGCGATGGTAAACGGCTTTTGAATGCAGGCGCAGTTTTCCCGTGGGCTATAATGGAAGGGAAGCAAGTACGGGATTAAGATACGATCATTGTTGGGATGGGACAAGAAAGATAAAAGATGACTGTCCATTTTTTATTTAGTTTCAGGCATCAGTGAGTCTTTAGATAAGGTACAGATTACTCTGAACATGTCACCTTACAAACCCAACATACCATCACCTTCCATGTGCTCCTTCTGCCCACAGCATAGCTGCCAGTCAGATGGGAACTCCATCTACTTCCATGGGACAGAAGGCAGCGAGTTCAATTTTGCCACAACCCGGGATGTAGACCTCTCCATGGAGGATGCCCAGGAGCAGTGGGCAGAAGAGTTTGAGAGCCAGCCCAAAGGGTGAGTGTCCCCAACCTGCACAGGGCACTGTGCAGGCATGCAGCATCGCTCCAGGGATGAGGAAACTGGATGAAGAGAGAGTTGCATTTTGTCATTGCTGTGCAGTCAGGGAAGACTATGATTAGGATAAACAGCAATACTGTGAATTTCAGAAAGGAATAAGTCCAGAAAGCCCAGAAGGAACATTCTGTCCCCAGAACATTCTGTTCGCAGACCATCCTGCCACTTAAATGTTTCATGAAAAAAGTCATGCTTGTGAATTATGTAGCCATTCTATAGAAGCACATGATGTTGCTTTGAGTTTTTTTCATTCACACCAGAGTGTTGTTAGCAAATTCACATCCATATGAAATCAAATTCCTTGAGAAATTGATCCCCTCTGGATCACTGCTATGAGCCACCTTTGCCTTGAAAGAACTCCTGCTTGTTCAGAAACCTGCAGGTGTTGGAGGAGGAGGGGAAGGCAGGACATCTGAAGCTGCTGTCTGTTCTCAATTTAGCAGCACCAAGAGCATGGCCATGCCTGCTGGGCAAGAACTGAGGATCTGGCTGATTATTTACTATTTTTATTTTGAACATATACCTTTTGAATCAAAGGGCCACTGTAAAGCCGTATCCAGAGACTGCCGCAAGGCCACAGATAGTGGCAACAACATTACAAAGATAACAAAATTACTACTCTTACCAAAACAAGAGGGAGCTTTAAAAAAAAAAAAAAAAAAGGTGTCCTGGTAAAGAAATATCATTCTATATACCTCAACTTATAGGCCCTGACAAAAAGAAAATAATAAACTGTGGGGTCTTGATTCTTTTCTATTAAAAAAAAAAATCATTAGTTGCTGTAACTCCAGGGCAATGAAAAACACACACTGTTAATTTATGGGTCTCTACTGAATGTTGATTTTAACCTACAAAGTACTTCAGATCATTAGCAGCTGATTCAAATGCTGCCTATGCTGTGCTGTAGGTGAAGAGCACCTTCTAAGAAATACATGCTAATGTGTCCTGTGGAGACATGGTTTATTTGGGGCTTACAGAAAAAATACTCATTGTGAACTCTGTCCCAGTTTGAATAATCAGCCCATGGCAGCAGGTGCTGGTTCAGATAAAGGGAAGAAAATGAGCATGTGTGTGTTAGGTGACCATGTGGGATACCTCTGAGATGTGCTTTCAGTCTCTTTTCCATCTTGGAAAAAAAGAACAGGAGTGTTGCCTGTGAACATCTGTCCTGTCTGTACATCTTGTGACTGCTAGACCAGGTACTTAGTTAAGCTAAGTCGGGCCGCTTGCAACCCTGGTTAGTGAATGCACAATTTCTTTTGAATTAGGAATATTACACTTTCCTATCACATGATGCCTAGGTCCAGTCACGGGTGCCACTGCTCCTAGCCAGAAGCAGGCATGACACGGACAGCAGATGCATTTGACTCTCTCATCCTGTGTCCCAGCAATCAGGTCCTGACCTGCCCTCACCTTACAAGCCCAAGGCTTCACAACTTTTTGCTTTTTCTTTTTTCTTCTTTCCAAATTTCATTTTATGTTAGGAAATTCCTTATTTCAACTGCTCTATAAGAATAGAGATTTAAATCAGATGCAGTCATGAATATGCACTGAACTTGGGTGATGCTGTGGTCTACATCCCCATTGTATAAAATTGTCGCCACCACCGTCCCTCTTCTCAACATTTCTCTGAGATTTGCCTTGGGAGCTGGATACAATTGCAATTATATGAGTTGCCTTAATCCTGTCTTAAGATAATTTCTTCGTTCTTAGAGAAATGTTTCTCCCTTCTTAGGAGAAGTATTTTTGAGTGCTATTTGAACTATATTCAAAGAGTCAGCACTGTATACCTGCAACAGAGCTTCCAGAAAGTTCTCAGGCTCTGCTTTGTCACACAGCTGGGGTCTGTCAGTTCTCAAAGGAAAGGCAAAACCATCCCTCCTAAGAGAGAGCAAAAAGAAGCTCAAGTGTAGGGGTCACCACCACTTTGCTATGATATTCTATCACCTGTTTTATAAAGAAAAATTTCAAGAGTCATGTGGGGGATAGATTAATTAAAATGTAAATGCTAAATCATGCCATGACCCAGGATCCTTCTCTATTTTTCCTTATTGACAGTGTGATGATGTATTTTTATTAAAGTGACAGATTTTTTAAGATGTAGAATTCTCTGGTTTTTATTTCTGATGCTGCCTAAAAGGAGAGGATCCCTGGAAACACCCATGATCTGCATCATTCATGACCCTGAGGGGTTTTTGGGGTCACTACAGAGAGTGTTTTAATTGAGCTAAATAGAGCATACAAAAGATCAATGGAGCATTGGGAGATTTTGTTGTGTAAGTTAAAGTAGGCACAACTGTTTAATTCTGTACTTGCCTTCAGCCCAGGGGACCCATTTTCAAGATTACTTTTTATTATATTGCACATTACCTTTAAAAAACCTGCACAATGGAATTAGGGTTATATTAAACCATGTTTCCATTAAAATATCTGTATTTCTATCATGAAGCTTTTCAGTGCTGTTAAACTCGCTAATTCCTGCGTAAATGACTGACAGTTTTAAAGCAGGATTTCCAAACAAGCATGTCACTGGTCTGTCACAGCTTAGGTCAACAGGGAAACTGTCAGCTTTTAAGAAGATTCCAGAAATACATTTTGATTTATGGAATGGATAAATTAATAAATAGACTGTTTAGTTCCAGAAATTACTGTTTTTAAATTGTCATATGGCACATAACTGCTAGAGATTGTTTCTGCTGGAAGGAGACAGAAAAAGACTCTGCCTTCCCACAAAGGTTTCTAAACTTCCATGTTTTCTCATTCCTCCTGAATCACACTGAATAGTTAAATGATTGGATTAGTGATTCTAAATAATTTCATTGTTTTACCAGTCTTATAATTCTTAAATACTTTATGATGAATTAATTAAAATTTTGACATGAATAATAATAACGTATCATACCAAAATAATACACAAGTTTTCAACGGTTTCTAATATTTCAAAGTATTTTAATCGAGTTTTAAAGTTACCAATACTTTCATGATGAAAATGTATTTTCAATGTAAGATATTTAATTGGAAAATTCTGCAACAGCTCTTTTAATTATCACTGAATAAAAATAAGATAAAATGTTGAACAGAAAAACTGAGAAAGATCATATCATCACATATTAGAAACACAGCAGTCTTTTTTCATACTCTGTTCATGTGTTAAAAACTGTTACCCTAAATGCTCAAAAAGATAAAAAGAGAGCATTTTCAGCTATTACCTACATATTTAATATCTGTATAGCAGATACAGTGGACATGTGCCGTTTCAAGTCTCATTGATCTATAAACCCCATATGTACTATGCAAAATGAGGCAGAGTGCAATTATATTTTAAGCATCTTAACACCAGAAAAAATAACAAATGTGATAGAACAACACAACACTACCAATTTAGTAATAGCATTCAATAAACCCCTCATTTTTTATCGATTCTTGCTTTTCTGTCAATTCCTTTAAGTTATTTACATTAATTTTTCTTTAGTTGAGTCAACTGAATTTATAAGCTAATATTGAATATGTAGGTAATGTCATAGGAATCACATTTGAAACGCTGCATTTTTTTATCTTATGTAAGAGGAGAAACAGCTGCTTTTTTATGCACAAATGAAGCCTTAGAACATGTTTTGTGTGAGTTTATCAGTAACCTGCTGCTGCATGTGCTCTCCCCATTGTTTACCCGTGCAGGTGGGACATATTTGGAGCTGTAATTGGTACTGAGTGTGGGACCCTGGAATCTGGCTCAGCCATGGTATTTCTCAGAGATGGAGAAAGAAAAATATGTACTCCGTACATGGACACTACAGGTTATGGGAACTTGAGATTTTATTTCAGTATGGGTGAGTATAAATTCCTAATGTAATACAACATGTGAACCATGTGAGATTTAAATTGTGCAGTGTGCATATAACTATTTTAAATCCTCCTTCTAAGAGGACAGCTCTGATTTGTGACTGTGATGTCTGTAAGGTGTAAGGATGTAAGACTGGTCACTATTGATCAAATGAGAGTCCATCCTTCTGTGTGCCCATACAGGTGGACAAACATGGTGAGCACATAAATAGGCCTCCCAGAAATACTCTCCCGGATGACACTGACTTGAAGATGGAAACCTTTCTGAAAAAGACAGGGCAGTCTGGGTTTAGCAGCCCTTTTCCGTGGAATTATTCAGCCACTTTTTTGGCTGAGATAAATGTTTAGCTCCAGCTTAAGACAGTTTAATATAGAAGTTATAGGAAAATATGTGCATGTAAGATTAGTATCTAAACTTCCTTTATAGTTAGAGGAGTTGTGGTCTGTATCATTGCTGAAAAAACCATTCAGCTCACCATGAGACAGCTGGACCAGCTGAGCAGTTCCCTCGACTCCACTGGATACATGAGTCTGGTCTCCACTACTATAAAGGCACCTGAAGTACCTGGTGCACACATAGGTGTGGGTTTGCTCTTGTTCAGTCCTCAGACAGGATTTGTTACAAAAATAGAGGTTATTGTTGCCACTTGAGTTATCCAAGCACCGGCACAAGGCTGGCAGTTGTAATCCAGGGCCTGAGGGAGAGTCACACTCCCACTACAGAGGCAGGTGAGCCTGGCCCCTCCGTGGTGTGTAAAATTTTCCTTGGAACTGGTGTTTAGTTAACTGAACCTGCCTGTTGTGCCCACAGCTCCACAGTTTAGCAATTCTTATTTGAAGAAGTGTCTTCTCTTCTTGTGTATTCCAATTTCATTCAGTGCCCCTTAATCCGTCATTATAAGAGATGGTTATATCTTTGGCATCCTTACCACACCATAGAGGTTTTATAGTTACCTGTCATATCCTCTTGCAGTCATATCCATGTAGACCCTGGTGTTAATCCATCAGAGTCAAGGGAGTTGCACCTGAGGATGGCAGTAGCACAGAGGTGGGACAGCCCTACCTACCTGAACTCTTAGAACAGTTTCTGCTCAAAAGCTCTTACTCCAGTCATAAACAATTTCCTTTGTTAGCCCAGGGTGAGATCCACACAGAGTGTCCTGTAGTGTGCTACGGTCTTGGAGGAGTTACAGCCTACATGTGGCATCCCTTGTGATGTGGTGTGAGCATCATCTGTGGACCTTCTCTGTTGGGGCAACGTGCAACCTCAGTCATTTCGCAGGGCTAAGCAAGCAGCCAAGAACTAACCTGTTCTGTCCTTTCCCCACTCCCCCACCCCCCGCTGTTATTGTAAGTGCAACGTTACTAGTCTGGTGTTGCAACAGACCAAAATCCCCATGAACATGGTAGTTAACGCTCACAGTGTTTTTCCAGAACTTTTATTTTGCACATAAAGGAAATTGCAGGAGGTTAGTCTCTCAACACCATATTTTGAGAAGGCGAGGGTTTTTGCTTAAAAGAGAATAATAGAATAATAAAGGAGGAAGCAGAATGTAAACTTGTGACCTCCACAAGCAACCTTCTGTGCAACAAGAAAAAACACACTTTATTTAATGAGGGGAAGACCTCATGTTGTCATAAATTGTTGCGCATCTCCTCTGTTTTACATGAATTATGAATAAAGCACAGGAAAAAGAGCATGCTTTTACCCAGTTCTACCAAGCATTACAACACCTGCAAGAGAAACAGGAAAGAAATTTTGTCAACCTTCTGAACTTAGGAGAGAAGTTGTCAGCACATGTAGATATACAGGATAGTGGGATATTGTTCAGAAAATGTATTCTGTGTGTACTTTTAAAATAAATAAATAATAGTTTAAACATTCAGGCAAGGAGAAGATTTGAAATGACACATCCTTATAACAGGAACAAAGATCAAAGATACACGTCTTCTGTAGTTCTCTGAACTGCTCTGCCTAGTCCATTACAAGAATTGGCCATCTGTAGTGAAAAATGGCAAAGAAATGTAATGTACACAACCTTTCTACTTTGCAGACTTTTTAAAGAGGCTTCATCATCCTGGTTTTGGTTTTGGTTTTATTTTGGGGGGTTTTTTTAGTATCTGCAGTACCCATAGTGTACAGGGAAATTATGGTTCCTGTTTAAAATGCAGAAACCTTTTTTTCATTTCTTTCCCAGAAAACCAAATTAGTGTGATCATCTCCATCTTGTAACTATAATGCAAAACTAAATGCTCACATTTGCCGATAAATCCTTTTTTCTCAGAGGTTAATGAGTGTTTGAAGTTCAGACGTTATTCCAAGTTGGAAGGGACCCCAAGGATCATCTAGTTCTACTGTTAGGTAGATAATTCAAATGCTGCCCTATTCCTGTGAGGCAAGCATGCCACCTATGTTTTCTGTAGTACAATAGACTCCCTCCCTCCCTCTTTTCCTCTCTCCCTCTCTCCCTTTTAGGATATGGTATAGGCAGTAGAAGGAGCAGTACAACAAATAAGGTACACAGCAGCCTTCCTCATTTCCTACTTAGAACAAGTTCTCAGCTGCCAAACTATCAACTGAGACGTATTTAAGAAACTGTCACATACCATGTGTGTGACTGCATGAAGTGTGAGTACTAAATAGCAGTTTACTGATTAGAACTCAAAAGCAGAGCATTTCTATGTAAATAGGATTTAAAGCAGGGCGATAAAACTATTGCTTTGGGCACAGTATTTTCTATTAAAATGGTTTTGATAAGCTGATTAAAAGAGGTACTTGAGGTTTTCATAATCGTCAACCCTCTTGATCTCTGGCATGGTGTATCTGATCAAATAATTCCTGTACACTGTGTCTTTAGGGCTGTTGTTCTTTTCTTTCAGATCCCAAGTTAAACAACATCTGATTGTAATTATTTTTGTAATTATGGCTGCATAATATGATTCCACTTTCCAATAACAAGGACTTCAATTAATTTTTTTTCTCACTCAAATGGGTGTTGTGCAGGGGGATCTTGTGATTCCGGAGAATCCCATGAAAATGATGTCATAGTTTATGCCAAGATTGAAGGCAGGAGAGAACACATACCTCTTGATACCCTGACCTATGCTGCTTACAAGGTAAATCATTGCAAGAAAAAAAAAAAAGAAAGCAGGTGCATGGGATGGATAGATCATTCTCTTTTCAATATTTTATGTTGACACTCAAACATGACCTTCCCAAGCACATAAATCTTGTGCAGATCTGGGAGCAATCAAGTGCCTTTGCAGCACATCTCTGCAGTTATTGCAAGGTTTGGCTGGGACTGGGGTGACAGGCAAAGGAGCAATGAGCAAAGGTTGTCAGTTATCAGCTGAAAACTTCAGTGACAACTTCTCCTCACAAATAGTTACTCCTGTCTCCACTCAAGCTCCTGCTAACCACAACTATGTCCCGAGACAATCGGTCCTGGTGGGATCAGAGACTGGGAGAGGGTCTGCAGTGATGCAGGCATGGACTCAGCCATGGGATGTGGCTGCTGACAGTGTGCACAGGCAGCATCTCCTCTGCCAATAGTGCAGCCACCTTCCAACCACATCCACCACCCTCAGGCAGGACAATAAAGACCTTAAATTTGCTGTTCAGGATCCTTCCTGTCTAGGGCAAGGAAGCACTGAGACCATGTCTACCCTGAGTAACCCAGCCCTGAGGTCTCCTTATTCTGCTGCTGTAAAACAGACAGAAAAAATTGGTATTTAATGCATGTACACATGCTTGTGCTAGAGCTTGAAATGCAGTATGCTTACATAGTGTGAGAGCAATGTGGTAGTGAAAATACAGCTGATTTCAAGCACAAGTCTGTGTGCATTTTCCCTGTAACTTGAACTTCAGAAACCAAATGTTTACAGTGGGGTTTGGCCTGAGTTTGGTTGAGTCAGTTGCATTGTTTCATTTCCCTCTTTGCCTGCTTCTGTGTGAAAGACAGGGTAGAACTTTTGTAAACTAAGGAAACTGTAATTGTAAAATAATAAAAAATTCATCGAGAACCTTGGGGAGAGATAGGATCTGAAATTACACTGAATTCATTGTGGATTTAAAAAAAAACCCAAAAAAACCCTACTTCTTTTAAAAGAAGTAGTTTGAAAGCTGACATCCTCTTTTGACATAATAAAGTTCTAATTACATTGCTTTAGGACAAAGGGTAAACTTTGTAAAGCAGTGCTTTCATATATAGTTCAACAACATAACATCCTCTCCACATATGCCTGTGAACTCATGCTGTTACTCCGTTCTCACATATTCAGACTAGACATGCCAATACCACACTTTGCTCCTGTGAGCTGTAAGGCTTCAGGACAAAAATCATATTCTATTACCAACTGAAGCTGACAACATAAACTAACATTTCTTAGAACACAGAAGGGACAGTCCTTTCTACCGTGGCTTTACCACCAATCTGGTCCCTCTAAGGTGATGTGCAGCACTGAGTGTTAATATCTATGCACATAATAGCAAATTATTTTAGTTGAGATCTTTTGTGGAAAAAGGTGACTAAAAATGTTAACAAAATAGAGCATGGAGAGAGAATAATACATGTTTGGCTCAGGACAAATGAAGTTGCTTTTTTATTTTAAGTGGAACCTTGTGTGTGATTTTAAAATTTATTTAAGCCTTATTTAATTTCTTTTAAAGGTTCCATCTTTGGTTTCTGTTGTCATTAGTCCGGACCTGCAGACACCTGCAACCAAGTTTTGCCTGAAGCAAAAGAGTCATCAGGGACACAACAGGAATGTCTGGGCTGTGGATTACTTCCATGTCCTGCCGGTGCTCCCTTCCGCGGTGACTCACATGATCCAGTTTTCCATCAATTTGGGTTGTGGAACTTACCAACCTGGTAACAGGTACAACTGGAAAGATCATTCTTTTGATTGTCAGCTTTCTACTATATTTTTGTTTATAAAATCCATATAAGCATCTGGAAATTTTTTTTCAGTAAGAAGAAATCCCATTAATAATGACAAAAATAAGCTGCTCAAAAACTAGTGTTTCTCCTGATCTCCACAGGCCCAGATTTATGTATCATACATACAATGAGGAGTCTATTAAATAGCCTTCCAGGTCAAAACTTGCCTTTCTTAGTCCACTATTCTGAAATATGCTCATGATTTCAGAGTGACTTTTGCTGCAGTTTCTAATGAATATAAGATTTATCTCTTAATACTGTGTAAGGGAGAAAGTATTAAGGGCAGCAGCAGAAACCTGCTCTGCTGACCTCTCTGAGGTTACTGATGCCGCAAGCATATCTTATTTTTAAGACTGGTGATAAATGGCCCTTATCTTAATGACCATCAGCGTGAGGAACTCACTGTCTGTAGACTGGTTACATAACTCTATTTGGCTTCACTTCTTCAGGACATTCAGAATGAATTTTTCCATGGAGTTAAGTGAGAGAGAAAGGGAAAGAAAGGAGTCATTTGCAACTCTGTGTTTTGTAGAATCATAGAAATGTTTCTTGGAAGGGAGCGTCACAGATTATCTCGTGAAACCTGATGCTGCAGGCATCCATCTGACATGGCTTTGCCTATCCACATCTTGATAATCTCCATGGATGGATACTGTGCTACCTCTCTGAATGGCCTGCTCAAGTGAAAAGGTGTTTTTAATGTCCAGTACAAAACTGTAAAGCCTTGTCTTTATCTCCATTGTCCTTTCTACTGTGACTGACTACTGTGACTCTGATTTCCTTTTGAGTGCCCTCTGCACCATCACAGGGTGCTGTAACTCACCCCTGCTCACCAGGCTGAGGACCAGCACACCAGCTCCTCAGTCCATCCCAGCTTGGTGCTCAAGGCCATGGACATCTAGCTCATCCCTTACTTCACCTCTCCAATTTCTTGATATCTTGATATCTTGATATCTTTCTTCAAATAGGGGGCTGAAACCTGAACTGCCTGCTGTCTCTCTTTCCTAATGTACATGTGGAAATATTTATCTTGATATTTTATGAGGATTAAGTTACTTTATATTTTCCAGAGTTGAGTTTAAAGTAGGAAACTGTAAGTGCTTTCGCATCTGTGTCCCATGGCATCTAATTCCAACTGGAAAGGGCTGCATTAGCACTGATGGTTCCAGCATCCATGCAGGGTAGCAGAATTCAAGGAGGAGCAGTAAAAATCAAGGCATTACAATTGTATATTTCATAAGAAGAGAAGTCAGCAACATTTTCCTACATGAAAAGTGAAAACTTTGCCTATAAACACTCCTAGATTGTAAATATGTTATATAAAGTCTTTGCCTTAGTTTTCTGATGGAGATTGGTATATACTTTCAAAGATTAACATTCTTCCTTCATTAAACTATTTCTGAAGTGGAAGTGAGTTCTTCATAACAAAATAATCACTAGGTGGTCATCTGCGCTATTTGAATTTCCCAAATACTGCAACATTTCACATCTCCTGGTCTACAGCATTATTCATAATGCTTTCATTAGTGCAATTGTGAGAGACTCATACTGAATATATGCAGTATATATTACCTTCAAACGTATCACTACAATTAAATCTGAAATAAATTAGTCAAACCCTCCATAAACCATTTTAATACACACTTATGATATTACAGTGATGGTACATTTAAATAAAGTAATATTGTCAGCAAATTGCTATAAAAAGAAAAAGTCATAATCCAATAATTTAATATTGAGGAGATGAATTATGATTTTTATAATGTTCCACGGACATTACTTAAAATAAAACTGACTATTACAAAGTAATTATATGGAAGAATGTACAAGAGTAATTCAGTAAAATAATAAATCTGTAATAAATTAAGTACTTTCTGTAGTTTTTTAGGGTCTTCTGAGTGTAAGGCATCTAGGGATTTACTTACACTTGTAAATTGTAAACAATGTGGGGGGGGGGGGTTATGCTGGGAGAGCCACCAGGTGCATGAATACCTTGTGGACTTTTACCACCTTCTGCAGATGTAATGGTTAGCAGCTGGCAGTTATAAGTGTCCTGTGCTTCCATGGTGCTGCCTAGGTCTGA
Source organism: Pitta sordida (assembly GCA_013390025.1). Classification (NCBI taxonomy): domain Eukaryota; kingdom Metazoa; phylum Chordata; class Aves; order Passeriformes; family Pittidae; genus Pitta; species Pitta sordida. The sequence goes on from WEKX01004761.1 coordinate 33,315, forward strand.
TTAATCCAAGTTTTCTTCTCATATTTTGTATTCAAAATCTGCCTAAAATGATTTTGTTTCCCAATAAGTTATTAGGTAGAGCTGATTGGGTGGTATCTCAGTGCTTGTACTTCTACATTGGGATCTTTGCCGGGCAACTTCATGGTGTCTTTCTCCTTCCTTTCCCTCAATGTGTTACCAGTGTCAGCTTGGAGTTTTCAACCAACCATGGGCGCTCTTGGTCCTTGCTTCACTCCGAGTGTTTGCCTGAGTTATGTGCCGGGCCTCATCTACCCCACAGCACCATCTACGCCTCGGAGAATTACAGCGGGTGAGAATGTTCTCTGCAAAACTGAGATGTAAGAAGTGAATTATAGGTGACAGAAAAAAGCAGGAAAGCAAGTGACTCCATGTCATCTTTCATTTTTGACTAGCTGAGGACAACAAGGAAGGAGTGTTCTGGGTTCCCTGGCTGCCCGGGAATGAAATTTGAAATGTATATGGATGCTTCTGTCTTTTTTTTTTTTTTTTTTTGATGTTAAGATAAATCACAAAAAAAGCCACATGTGGACAGTATGGTGGTAATTAGAATAAAAGTTCTACCTTGTCGAAGCCACCAAAGTTTTCTTTTGACTGAAACATCAGTCAAAGTCATATTTGCATCCTCAGACACATTTACTCACTTGGAATTCCTGTTGTGGGTTACAGTAAATCACATCCTCTGTACTTCTGCAGGTAGAGGTGGTTGTTTATATCACTTTTTTTTATCAGCCCTTCTCAGTATTAAGTCTCTTCTGTACTGTTCCCACTGAAAAGTGAACTGTGGCATCTTGCTGCATAACGTAAAATCCCTCTCTGTCCTGTATCTCAACTTCCACAGACACTTCAGAGGAACAGGGATGACTGTGAGAAGAAAGTGGAGTTGAAGCATTGCTGTGATGTGATGACACTCCCTCACACCATTCCCATACAGTTTTCGTAGGAACCATTACCCCTGGTGTGTGTAGGAAGTGTAGCCCCTGTTGATGATGATGGCCCAGCCAGCAGAAGGCCGAATCCTCTGCACTACTCTTCTCACCCCCTGAGGGTTTCCACTAGAGTTCAGTCGTACTGACAGGTTGAAATTTAGGAGGTATTGATTGTGATGGAGAAGCCACTGCAGCAAAGGAGATTAGAGTCTTTGCTGACTTCATATATTCCAAGCAGGGAAAATGGCTGGGTTTTATAACATAATAATTAAAATTCATATGTTGTATGAAAATACCATGGGCTGTGTTCTTCTATTCTAAAGCTGACATAAATTCATGCTTCATTTGAAGATTTTAAAATTAAAACTTCTCACAAAGCTTCCCATATACATAAACGTGTCTGCAAAACATGCAGTTGCTTAATAACTATCAGTGTAAAATGCTAGAGCCTGTGTTATATGTATTTCAGGTGGAACCGAATAACTATCCCCCTTCCCAATGCTGCATTAACAAGTGACACCAGGATTCGCTGGAGACAGACAGGACCAATCCTTGGAAATATGTGGGCAATCGATAACAGTTAGTATTCCTATCCATGGTCATCACATACCAGAAGAGTAAACTTTTTTATGCCGCTTTAACTAAACATACTCTCCACAATCATGAGTCAATGAATTTACAGTTTGTTAAATTCCTTTTATGCTTATCTGCGCTTGGTAACAGGTGAATTTTGAAGCCAGAGAAAAATTCTGCCATTTGAAAAAACTGTAGAGTAGTAGATTATACATATCTTTTTTGTTTTTCCTTTTAATTGAATGCTTTCCAGGAAAATATATTGGTGGCAAGGGCTTAATTGAGCCTTTTCTCTGTCTACTTAGTCCTAGTCACATAAATGGGTATGACACTCACGATTAAAGACATGTACTGCTCCTGCCTTAGCAACAGGTACGGCATTTGGGACATATTTTTCCCTGTGGACATAGAAGACCATCTTCAAGCAATGCTGCTACCAAAACACTGACAAAACTTTTGCATTGTTTACAGTACCTTTGAGAGAAAATACCATCTGTTTCAGAGAACTGTTCTTCTTTTAGGAAATTATTTTCCACGTATCTTTCTTAAAAGATTGTGAGGAACTGAGATGAGCTTATATTGACCCATATATTTATAAAAAAATGCAGAGGATAACCAGGACCAAAATTAAAAGGAAATACTTTAAAGCACAGAAAAAGTATTAAGGAACACAAGATAAAATTTATGAAATGCAGAAATAAGCATGATTTTAAGGGCTAACTCTGAGAAAGTGCAAATTTTTTTTGTTTGCTTCTTAGCCTTAGATGATTTGGGACTAAGTAAATTACATCCAGAATTTGTTTGGTTAACTGTGTGAAATACGCAATTTAGAGGTTTAGAGTGATGTACAACAGCCTGTGAGATTTTGTAGTGTTTCCTAGTAGCGTTTGATATATAGCCTGGGAATGGCAAATAGTTACATTTTGCAGATTTCTTAACAAAGATTAATGCCTAGTTTTGAAAAGGAAATCCTTGAAGCTGATAAGATCACGTCACAAAGGAAAGTTTGTCACAAAAAGTAATGAAAATTGTTCATATTAATGGGAAGTAGCATCATCTTGACATTCTGAATAGAGTATTAATGCTTGTCTTTAGAGATGTGATACACATTAAAAAAAAAAAGTAAAATTAAGGGAAAATGTAAGTATATAAAACCAAGAAGATGTCTGTAAGTACCTGTGAAGATGAGTTGCTACCTAGTAAAATGTAGACTCTAAATGTTGAAGACACTCACGAGACCTTCACAGAAACAAGAGGACAGAACAAGATTTTGAAGATCATGAACGATTCATTTGTCTGCCCTATCTTTGCTTGTAGCACAAAATGCAATTGCATCAAAGGATGCTGCATGTTCCAGTGCATACCCTCTCACAAAAGTTTTACCAATCATCATCTAAAAAGTGCCTGCTCTGAATTTGAGGGACAGAACCATGATACAGGAATCAAGTCTTAAAGATTAACATGTTTTTGAGGTTTTGAATGCCTCCTTGGTTACATACTATGACACTCAAGCCTTACGCTGTATTTTAGAGGAAAACTCACAAATATAGGCAATCCACTCAAATTCTTGAAGAGAGGGAGATTTTCAAGGATTCAGCAGTCTGACTTTTAGCTTCACAACTCTTTCTTATGTGAATTAAGTTTTAAATGAAATCTGGAAGCTGGCCATCTTTTAGAAACACTGGAAAAATGCCAATTTCCATAAAGTCTTTTCATTTTGAATGACATCATTACATCTTTAACCCTTCTACTTTTACCACCTCCTCAAAAAGACCTCAAAAGACTCAAGTAAATCAAACAGGCAGAACAGAATTTTTGCACCCTGAGAAGTGTGAAAATCTAGAAATCACATGAAATCTGATGAGGAGTTATAGGGAGTAGCTAACAGGACTTTAGCTTGTGTCTGCCAGGGAGAGCTGATGTTCTGCTGTGATGGGGAATATCATAAAACTAGGAGAGGGAATAATTACTGCTGGTTATAGAATTGGTGGCTATTCCTTCCAAAAGTCACAACACAACTGATTAACTCCAAGTAAATAGGTGTTCTTCAACAGAAAAGATGACACTATTCATGGTTAGGGCCTTTAATCATATTGTGCCTAAATAATACTGCCCACAAGTATTATTATTAAAGCTTTTTTAAATTATTATTTTTTTATTATTATATTAATTAAATTATTATTAGTAATATTAAAGCTTAGGAGTCATGGAGGAAGATAAAGTAAAAGAGTAAAACAAATCTGGTGTATTTTTTAGCATATTGGATTTGGAGTTTTATTCCATTTAAAAGTATTATTATTTAGTTAAGACATATGAGGGCAGTTTCTGATTCCCCTAAATTCAGTGAAGTATGTAGATTTCAATGAGAGAAAAAGTGACACATTTTTAAAATCTACAAGACTGCTGCTGGAATGTGCAATATGTATATTGGATTAAATCTTGAAATTAAGATGAAGGGAGGGCAAGAAAGTGGTCAATGTCTAGCAAATTATCTGATCTCATTTACAGACTTGGAAAAAACAGGTACATTAATTAAAACAGCACTAGTGTCTTGAGCCTCAGGTAGACATTGCCCATTAATTAATAAATTATTACAGGTTATCTTTGACACAGTCAAACACATTTTATCCTTTTGTAGGTGTTCTCCAGGTAGTGGGAGTAAGATAAATACAATAACCAAATATCAGATCTGTACACATTTTGTATTTGTCATAATCCATTTATCACATAACCCTTCATTTAACTGATTTCTGTTCTCTGCAGTTTATATTGGTCCATCTTGCCTTAAATTCTGCTCAGGGCGAGGACAGTGTACTAGAAATGGCTGCAAGTAAGTATTATAATTTAGTACTTTTATTCAATTTCTGTCACATAGTTCACTTGGTGGGGTGAAAGTTGAAGCTATGCTCATTTCAGTCCTTGCTTTTTTAGATGACTCAATATAAAATTAGCATAGCCCCCAGAATACATAAAGCACACTGGAGAGCTAAAGATCAATCTTTCTAAACAGCAGCATGCTTAATACCTTTTCTGGTAGAAAATCTAACTTCCCGTTCACCTTAAAAAGGGCTACAGAGAACACTGAAATGTCAGTGATGTATACTTTATAGAGCTTTTAGATGTGATTTGAAATGGTACCACTTTTATATTAAATGCTGGGAAAGAATCACAGTTTTAATAGTTCTAATATCCCATGACCTAACATACCTCAAGGACAGAAGATCAGCACTTCACTTTTTTTCTGATAGTCTGGCATGCTAAAAATTAGAAAGGTACTTATTCAACTACTTTCAGGTATTTCACAAGAGTGTGACCCATGAGGCATTCTGTTTAATTACTTAATTTCTTGTAATCACATCTAACGTGCTATAAACAAAAGCAAGTTTATCGTATTACATTTGAACAGCTGCAAATTATGTCAGCAGGTTTGTTGTTCCAAAAATGAATCAAAATATTTTTGTATTGTGTTGTGTGTAGATTGGTGGAGTGTTCATAGCTGTATTTTTTTTTAATTGGAAAAGTAAGTACTAGTTAAAAGAAATGTTTGGCTATGCAGTTTACCTAAGTAAAGTTCAAAGAAGTTCTTGAGCTTTTTATTTGAGAGGGACCTTGTTGCCATCTTCAGTTCAAGAACAACTGCGGCCACTGTGTTGATTTGACAGGCAGCCACAGGAAAGGATGGGTGACTAATTATGATCCTCACTGTTCCTCACCCACAGGTGCGATCCCGGCTTTTCTGGGCCAGCGTGTGAGATGGCCTCGCAAACCTTTCCCATGTTCATCTCGGAGAGCTTCGCCAGCTCCCGCCTCTCCTCTTACCACAGTTTTTACTCCATCCGAGGGGCTGAGGTCAGCTTTGGCTGCGGGGTTCTGGCCAGCGGCAAGGCCCTGGTCTTCAACAAGGATGGGAGGCGCCAGCTTATCACCTCCTTCCTTGACAGCTCCCAGTCCAGGTGAGAGGGAAAGAGCAATAATGTGAGGCAAAGAAATTGGGGAGCCTCTCCCCTTCCAGCTACATCCTTCTGTATTATTAGGATTTGTTATAACAGGGAAAAAAGCTTTTAAAAACCTGCTAGTTCAATGTTTTAATGGTGATTTCATAGCCTTGCCTTTTTTGTTCCTGCTTGGTGAACAAAAGAACCCAAAACAGACTGCAGGGTAGTTATCGTACAGCTTGGTTGGAAAATATGAAATGTTAATATCAAACCTGAGTGTCAAAGCCAACTGCTAATTAATTATTTATAGGTTGTGTTTATTTGACAGCTTGTGGCAACTGATTAGATCCATTCAGTATCTCTCCCTCCCCTTCAGAGCCTAATAAATAATTAAATGCTCTAATGATTGGCATTTTTTAAACTATATGTGCCACATTGCATAATTTGACAATAAAAACAAATCACACATACAAAACCCCATAACTGATATTTATCAAAATTTGCCTGGATCAAGAAGATCTGAAAACAACCTGGTTGGGGGCAGAAGGGGTGGGGGGGAAATCCCAAAACCAGCAAAAACCCGCCATGCAAATCACAGCCTACAAATATTTGTGTAATTCTGATGCAGGTTCCTGCAGTTCACATTACGCTTGGGCAGCAAGTCAGTGCTGAGTACCTGCAAAGCACCCGACCAGCCTGGGGAAGGAGTGCTGCTGCACTACTCCTACGACAATGGGATTACCTGGAAACTACTGGAACACTACTCTTATCTCAACTACCACGAGCCAAGGTGTGTGCGGAAATATTACCAGAGGTGTTATTTACATCCAGTTACGCTGGTGGTGGTAAACTCTGCAATGCAGAGACTAAGCACATGGTGCAAGAGTGAGTGGAGTGAAGATTTTTTATTGCACACTGAGATTTACTACTTTTCCTTAAAATTTTGCAGCTGTTCTGGACACTTCCCATTTTGCCATTCAATAAAAATGAATGCGTGGATTTAATGGCATTCAAGTCTCAGGTGATATAACAGAAAAAGCTGAGGCAGTGTGGGATGAGTGATAGAAATGTACTGTAGGAAATAGGTTCATGTCTCTTCCCATGGAAGCACTCACTTGTACAGAAAAATTAACATAAATTATTTGTAGTTTTGAAGCCATATATACCGTCACTACACCATCCTCTGGGATTAGAAGTTTGCAGGCAGCACAGGACAGCTCAGATAAAATCTGACCATGAGGGTCTCTCCAGGTCATCAGGGAAACGGCACCTGTTCTGTTATGAAGGGGATTGCATGACTTCATGGCTGTCCCTGTAGGATGGGCACAGTGCCCTGAGAGGACCTGCTGGTGACTGTGCCTTGGAATTGCACAAATCAAAAAGAAGTTGAGCTCATTTCACCTGGCAGCACCTATGTTTGGTATGAGGATAGAGATGAACGTATGTTATGTACTTAGAGAAGGTGTTCTTTACTGTTACATTTGCGAGACCATCCACCAATTTAAATAGAGCAATGCAAAATCCGAAGTCTCCATGAGCACACCTATACCAAAAACTCAGAACAATCTCTGCTGGATCTGTGCAAGCCCACTCAAACCTGGCAGCATCCATCTTCACAGGGTGCTCCTAATTAAAGGAGATGCTCTGCAAGGTGGCACAGGAGGAGCAGAACTGACAGTGGCATTACAGGATTCATTCAGCAGGTCAGTTGCTGCCCAATGGTGGCAGCAATTCTTCTCTACCCCTCCATCAAGTTCAAGAAAAACACCTGAGTCAACCCCAGGGGTGGGACTGTAAATAGCCAGCAAGTCACTTTAATTACTTAGAACTTTTATTATTCATATTTATTGAGTTCAGATCAATGCTCTTAAAAAAATAAATAGCAGATTTCCACATCTTGTCAATAACTCAATATAAATTGCAATATACAAAGTGTGAGTAAGAATATTCTGACGGAAAGAAACTTGTAACATTAAAACTATTTTGTGGGGGCCATAAGAAATATTCAAAAATCTGAGAGGAGGGACTGTACTTAGCAGAATTATATTGTATACTTCTGAAGTTTTAAGTGTTTCTAAGGGAAAGATGTTACAAAGTGGAACACTTAAAAGTCTTCTTCAAAATTTTCTTTGCCTTCCTTTATTACAGTTGCATATATATTTTATATGGCCCTGCTCCTAATTCTTAGATTTAAGAGAGATTTACATCTCTAGAAATTATATTTCCCTAAAGGTTTCCAATATATTAGCACTATGAAATTTTTATAACAAAAAGGAAAATTCACATTCTGGTGATGATTTTAATGAAGTTTAAGATATAAGTGTAATAAATTATATAGATGCTGTAGACTTTTTTGGGGGTTGAGGTTAACTATGAAACACAATTTCCATTTATCTGACAGGGCAAAGAGCTAAGTACAACACACACAGGTTCAAAAGGTTCTGCAGTGGGATAGATACACTGTCCATTATGGGTAGATAGAAAAATGACAGACACACAAACCTGAAGATAATTCTGGCAATAATTATGATGAAGAACATGAACAAAGCTTCACATTTTCATATTACGTTGTCTGAAAATATCATCATTTTTAGTAACATAGATGGACTGCTGCAAAGTTTGGCACTCAGTCTGTATCTAGGAATTTAATTAATCTTCAGTCATACAAAAAATAATTGCACATTTAATGTTCTGCTGAAAAGGTGCATTTAATCTGCTAACATTTGACAGCTGCATTTTTCTTCTGAGCAGAACAGCGGTGGCTTTTCAGTATTAGGTATGCGCATAGCTTGAAAGAATGAGATCAGAGCAAAGGTCTCCCAGCTGGTTTTTAAGAAATCTAATGGTGGCTGGTAGTGTTAGTGGGAACACTTTTCTTCTCTGCAGCAGAAAAGTCATTAGCAGGAATCATCCCCCTCCCTCTGCATCTACCTCCAACAAATCAAAGCCAGATCGCAGAGCTGTTACAACTGCAGATGTGGTCAGGTTCTGCATACTAAGATATGTGCCATATATGGTGGTTTACACCTACGTTTTTAAATGGCTTTTAAATTAGCTTAATCCCCTGGGATGAGAAATTTATTTTAACATGTGTTAAATATTTTAACATCTGATACGTGTATCAGTGGTGTATATCATGATTTAGGATTTTCTGTATTTTACTGTCAATGAGAATTAGTGTCGACATGGGTGAGCTTATGAGAGTTTAGAGTGAAAAGGAAGATTGAGGTATCAGAGGCAGGCAGACACCAACAGAGAAATATGCCCAGGATTATAGCAGAACATTAGCTCACACAAGTGCCACGTGCTTTCACAGCACCCTCTGGATACAGTGCTCCTCCTAGCCAAGGTACCAGCTTTCCTCAGGTTCACTTGGTACACAAAACCACTGGTTGCTTTTAGCATCAGTAAAAATTTAGTGTTATTTGTGCCTTTAAAAATTAACCCTAAAGATCATAGTCTTGTTTTTTATTAGGGAATCCTTGGTAGAAAAGAAATCCTTGTAGCTTATTCATGTCAGAGAGCAATGGGGCTTATCTTTCTCTTAGAAGGATATGAAGTCATTCAAGCATGTTTGAGAGTAAAGGAAATGTATCCACCACACATGAAGTGTGTACAGTGCTGGACCCATGTCACAGGGGCCAGTAGCTGTCACCTCTGTCTGTCCCTAGACACTGTTTTCTCCAGCCTACTATGCTAGAAAGCTCCTAGAAATGCCAGGCAGGAATTTTTGAGCACTTCCCACATATTTAGCCAAATCACTTGGTTTTTTTCTGGCTAATGGATTAATTTATTCTTCTTTAAAATCAATGAGACATTAAACAAGAGTATTATGAGTTTACTCTTTACAAGGACAGTGTAACAATTCATTTTTAAGAATGTGGGTTTGCACTAAAAACACCACAAGCACAAGACTCTCATATGCAGAGAACAAAATCTCACAATGTCCAGCTTAGAAAGCCCTAAGTCTGAACAAAATTTGGTGCTAAAGTATAAAAAGATGCTTCTAGTTTACCTGATTTGTGATTTTATCCACATTTCCTCTGAGAGGAAATAAAAATATCATCTACATAATGAGCTTACCGAGAACCCTTTTGCCAGCAAGTGATTGTACCCCAGTGGAGACAAATGTCCCTGTTGCCAGTCTATCTCATAGTTGACATGGCTGTGTGGGGTACCATGGTCCGAGTGATTTATGGAGCTTTCAAGAAGGTGTCATTGCTGTGCCAATTAATGCATGCTCCCTGCTGCAGTGTATGATAATTGCTCCTGGAAATTAGATATTACTCTTAATTCTCTTTGCAGTTTGTCAGTTCTAGGTTTGTTGACATAGCTGCCATGACAAATAAGATAACCTTGCATACCAGGAGCACCTGGGACTCACTTCCCATTGCAACTCTGCAGCTATGAAAGAAAAGTGTCTGCCATAGAAGACTATACACAATCACACTGTCTGACAAGATGAACCTTTTCCATTTGAACATGACAATTTACAGGGGTGGGTTCCTCTAGGACAAGAGCACCATAGGCATGATGCCAATGCTGTGCAGGAACTAACACAGATGTTTGGAAGATGTGTGTCTTCAGATCAGGATAAAAGCCACTGACCCTGAGAAAGTGGAGCTGGAATTCTTAAGTCCTTGTCGGCTTCCCATTCTTTTGCTAATTTGCACCTTTAAATTTACATAGAGCTCCAAAATAGCAGGGAAACTTAGAAAATTGGCAGGAACTCTTTTTGGTGGCTTTTGAACACAGCTCTTTTTCAGTAAATGCATTGATTACCAAGAGAACTAACAATTCCCCTATACCAGTAGGTGCTATGGTGTTTGTGGGCTGATTTTAACTCATGGTTTAGGGCCAGTAAGAAAAAATTACCATGAAATACATTCCTATGGAATTATTACAAACAGCAAAGCTGTCAATAATAATTTTGTCTTGTTTTCCAGAATAATTTCAGTGGAGCTACCTGAAGATGCAAGACAGATTGGCATTCAGTTCAGATGGTGGCAACCATACCACTCTTCTCAAGGTGAAGATGTGTGGGCAATCGATGAAATCATCATGACCTCTGTGCTTTTCAACAGTATCAGCCTGGATTTCACCAACCTAGTTGAAGTCACACAGTCTCTGGGATTCTACCTGGGAAATGTTCAGCCCTACTGTGGACATGACTGGACACTCTGGTGAGAAACATGTATTTTTTTCTGTTCTACTTTTGCTTTCCATGTCTATTCATCCTGGTAAGGATCAAACTACTACTGAAAATGAGTCTTTCTGGCAGCTATTCAGAGTAATTGTGTCTCATCCTCACATTATGGACAAAAACCCAGTTGCTAATCTAATTGCAATTAGCAGTAGGTTTTTACACCTCATTGCACAGAGATTTATGTTTGATGGGAACATTGAATGTAGCATTATTTCCCCACAAAATATTTAAAGGATGTCATAATAGAAAAAAACCCAGAAAATTTTCTGTGTATATAGCCATTAGATTACGATTCAGAAAAGAAAGGCAGTAAAATGTGGGTAGGATAATATTAGCTGGTTTTAGTTATTTTGTTTGGTATTACATCCATTTAGTCATTTAGACTTTAAACAGCATTATGACAAATTGTGATTAGGCCTGTGTATTGTAATGTGCTGTGTATATAGAAGGAAATGCAAGAGAACATCACCTGCCCCAAAGTAAATAAAGGTAAGAAAAGCAAAAGAAGTGAAAAACAAAGGGGAAAAAATGTGTTAGGATTGCATAAAATAAAGCAATTTTAGTAAAACCTTAACATGCTTCACAAAAACAATATTTTGGAGCACACAAGTTCACAGGTTCAAGTGTATCATTTGGAACTAATACAAGGGAAGCTCAATTTAAAATCTGTGTTTTGATTAAAACCAAATAACAGTTGCATGCTAATTTGCTCAGCCTATAAACCCAGTACAGTTTTAATTGGCGTATATATATTTCTATGGAGAAAGTACAATCACAGTAATTATAGAAAATCTCAAGAAAATATAAATAATTTTAGCCTCCCCATGGACACTCAGGAAAACACTGCTGGAATTTTATAAACAAGTATCTCTGAGCAATCTGATTTGACTTTCTGATCATCTGTCAAACTAAAAGGAGTTGGTTTAGCAGTGGCAACAACACCGAATGTGCTCTAGTGCTGATAATGAGGCAGTAGAAGCACCATTAACCACTTTAATAAGGACAAGGAAGGTATTCGCTGCTCATTAAAATGAAACAACATGTTAGGGCTCAGACTGTTTGCATCTTCCTCATCAAAGAGTTGGAATGAAAGCCCTTTAATGACATTGTTTCCTCTCTCTTCTTTTAAGACCACCTTATTATGGGGAGGAGGGTAGGTTATTTAAGATAGCAGAGGTTATTCTATTTTCTTCCTATGAAGCTAAATCAGAATCGAAATAATAAAAGCTAAACTGAATTCTCCATCCCAGTATTGAATAAGATTTTTAGTGCTCAGTCACAGTAGAAATGTTGAACTTTCTATGCATCAAAAAAAGAATGAAAGCCTTTGTATTTCCTTACTATTTATATATAGATATTTTTCATTATCACTGGATGACATGAACTCTATCCTTCACTGACCTTGTTTCTCTCAAGGGAAATTTTTAAACTTACGCGAAGTCTGAACAAATGCTTGCTAGTTAAATTAATTATTGTTGTTTTTTCCCAGCTGTGAGTCCATTTGGTTCTCATTTTCTAACTCATGAGTTTCTATGAGCAGAGCATGCAGTAGCACTGACACCATCCTCTTGAGAAAAGTCTGACAACAGCTTTTTCATTAATACAACTATAGGAAATATGCTATAAATCATTTTGCAGGGTGTCATCCCCAGGCCCATTTTCACTGAATTGCTTTTAATTGTCTGTTGGGCCTCCATTTCTGCTTCAGAATATGTGAACCTGAAACATTTATCCTTAAAATTGGAGAAAACTGAGGAAGAGGATTTTTTTTTAAGCGGCACGTTGCTGTTTTCCACATCTGACTTCATTTAAAAAAGAAAGGTTGGCTGATATATGTATGCTTTGACCAGAGGTGATTTTTGAGTGCTTTTAATGGTCTGTGCCTGAAACAGTCACTTTATTTGATTGTCATCATCAACACTTGGTTTCAGATTAGATTTTAAACTTTATTACAGCAAGTGCATTGGTTATACTGGAAGGAGTCCAGAGCACTTTCAAGATTAAGTGTTTGGTTATGTACATTAATTCATCACTTCTCCAAAATGCTTATATTCAGGCAAGGTTTTGAACCCAATACCTCTGGAGTGTTACAGAGTATTTACAGCCACTTACTGAAATGCATTTAAGTATTGATAGGGATGCTAGCACCTTTTTATGTACATTTTTTTTCATCTGGATGCAAAATAAAATAGTTTTATATGAATAAACTGTCTTCAGTCAGATAACAACATTATGATTTAACTCCATGTAGTGAGCAATAGAGTGTTCCATTGTCCCTGGAGAAGCCTGGTGTAAGACTGTAAACCTGCCACACCATGAACTACCTTTATGGACTAAAGTAGTACAGTGGTCCTACATCAGCTTGATAGTTTGCCTGTATTTAAAATGTTTTGTCTTTTGGATTGTTACTCTGTAATACGCAGAAAGTTTCTTTCAGATAATCAAGTTAATTATATTAATTAGGTTAATACATTCAGGAATTATTTAGCAAAGTAGGTATGATGTGATGTAAAAAGTGACAAACATCTCCTGCCTTTGATGGCAGCAAAGCTCAGGCTGGTGCAAGCATTTGGCCAACATGTCAGTATTTTCAGTCAGTGCAGCTTTACAAAACAAGCTGCATCCGTGTGGCTTGTCAGTATTCCTAAAAGTACTGGCCTTGAAAATATGGTAACTCTGGGGATCTCAGAGCAGTTTGGAGCAATGCAGGTTGGCTGACATTGACTGTGATACCATTCCCAGAAGTACCAATTAGTTGGCAGTGCTTGGAGGGAGAGCGATTGTTCTGAGGGCACCTATGGGTATTGTGTTCTTGTGCCTCCGCAGGTCTAATTATATACGTGCCAGAAATCAACTCACAGAAACGTATTTATACAAAAATGAAGCCTCTGCATTCTCATTTCTGAAGATTTTTTAGTTAATTATTGTTACGCTAGGGACATTACTTCATATTTTACAAAATCCGGAAATATATTCCAGCTGTGTGCCTCCCAGAACAAAGAAAATATTTGGTATTCCAGGAGAAGAGCGTACTCCTAACCACATACATGAGAGATCTGGAGAGCGAAGAAGTGCGAAGTAAGGTGGAGCTCGCACCTCTAATGCTACCTTCAGCTGGAGGAAATTTGTGGATGATATAGGACTTTGTGAACCCATAATGTGATTTCTTCCCCTTCAGAGAACTTCCTATAGAGCATCGCAGACTGTCTTCATCTCAACATTATCTTCCTTTCCTGCATTTCTTTAATATCCGTTTTAAAGAGCTGGTTTGACTTTTTAACCATGCTTACCTAATATAATATTGACAATATCCAGTGGCTTAAGTTTCTAAATTAAAATTAATACTAAACTTAAAATGTTTTAGTCACGATCTGAATGCCACCAGAAAGAAGATATTAGAGTTTAAGATTTTTTCACCTCATTTTACACTATAATATTGCTGTGAAGACAAGGGGAAAATGGAACATCTAATTTTTTGTGCCTATGCTGAGTACCAGTCCTTCACTTGTCTTCTGTTACTTTGGGAAGACAGCTTCTGGGCAGATGCTTCATCAGACTGTTTAGTTTCAACTCCTTTACTCTCTTCAGATGAGCTTTGGGTAACTGTGTTGTGCCCAGGTTTATCTGTGCAATGCCACATCATTTTCCAAAGCATCACTACATGTAGCTTTCAGCAGATTACACCACACATGGCTGAGTGATACTTGAAGAGCCTGGCTGTGCTGGTACAGATTTCCCAAGAGGGCTTCAGTAGAAGTGTTTTTTCCCACATCAGCCATGAAATTTCAAGCTGCTTTGTAGAAATTACAGCTATGTCAGAGCAAATCAGCCTTAACTTTTAAATTTGCAGAGTTTTGTCATTTCAAAAAGTGTAAGATAAAGTTTGGAAGAAAATAAATTCAGGCCTTATCCACGGAAATTTTTCTGAGACGCATTCAGTTCCAACCATGAAGCCACAAACCATAGGCTGTCAGCTAGATTGCTGATGAGAGTACATTACAGCCTCTGCTCAGCTTAAAATTATCTTTCCATTGAGGATAAAAACAATTACATCCCCAGCTGAAAGAACAAACAGTTCAGATACAGTTTTTCAAGACAACTTATTGCCTTCTGCCAGTTGTCCATGAGTGTTCTAGCTATGAAAGGAGTGTCCAACTACAGTCAGTTGGGGGTGCTGATTGACAGAGTTTGGGGAGTTTCATATGGTATCATGAGTTAGATCATCCTCGAGGAAATGAAGACAGAGAGAGTAAGGTCAGAGAGTAGAAAGCAGCCTGCATCTTAACTTGTGCCAGGTGACAGCAATTTGATAATGACAAAACTAATATCAACTTTCAGTAATTTCTTCTTAAAATTTAAGGCAGGATGCTGACACTTATGGCTTAAGTGTTCTCTCTGGAAAGGACTCTATAGAAAATAGTGTGGGTCAGTGAATTAATTTAAAAGAATGCTAAGTGACTCTGATTTGTATTCCATGTCCTCACACTAACTTTGTTATGACCTCTACTCTACAGGAGTAGAAGCTAATATGTTCTATTGTGTTGTATTTAAAGATTAGGATTTTTTATTTAAGATTATAAACTGTAGTTTATTCAGTCATAAGAGCAACCCTGAACTAGATTATTCTCTTCATCACCACTGTACTGACTGTACCTTTTTTTTTTTTTTGCATGATGATTTGGAGTGATCTGTTCATATTTAAGAATAATCTTAGAAAATATTGAAGCTGAAAGGACTACAGTACTTCAGAAGACACTAAGTAAACCTCTCAAACTAAGGAGAGGGAAGCAATTTTTATTCTATGTGAACTTTCATTAGCATGCTCTGTTTTAAAGCCTAGTGTGCAAGATTCAAAGTTTGTTTTTATTACTTCCTCCTTATACCTCTCTTGAATTTGGGGTTTTGGTTTTCATTGGGTTTGGGGTTTTTTTTTACTTTTGAAAAGTGCATAGAAAAAAACTCCCGCCTTTAAATGGAAAAACTTTGTGATTTCAGACTACATATACGTATTGTGTTACTATGTATGGGATAGCTGGGTACCTGAAATGTGTATGTGTGTTCCAAACATTACTGTTGTTCTCCAATTCACAGATGATATAACTCTTGTACCAGTACATCCTACAGAAAAGTAGCTGAGGATAGAAGATACTCTGAAACACAATCAAAAATCAGTGAATATACTGCATACAGGATTGCTTGAAAATCAACTAAAAGAAAAGTCTATGTAATAAGAATATTTTAAAGTAGATGCAGTGTGTCTTCACTGCCCAGTATTATAATGAAATTACATCTCTAACTGTGGCATGACCTTAGGCAATGGACATTCCTGGGGAATGAACTTTCTCTGTGTTGTTTTTTCCCTATGTTGCGCTTCACTTGGTTCTAACTTGATCCTCAATACAAAGAGCATATAGTAAGAATTGACAGAATAATTCAGTGTTTCATGTTCTGGGATACATCAAGGCCTTCTTGGTAATTTGCGGAAGTACCAACAAAAAAATTCTTCCATGCGTGATCATCCCATGTGTCAACCTCAGAACAAAGGAAGAAACACTGTATTTAACACGGAATCATTCATAATGTTTATTTCTGAATTATTTGGGGGCTAGATTCTAATTCTTTCTGTACATCTCTCAGTTTTACAGGAGATTCAAAGTTAGCTTCCAGCATGCGCTACGTGGAGACCCAGTCTATGCAGATTGGAGCTTCATATATGATACAGTTCAACTTGGTGATGGGCTGTGGTCAGGCATTTACTCCTCATATGGACAACCAGGTGAAACTGGAGTACTCCACCAACCATGGCCTCACATGGCATCTTGTTCAGGAGGTGAGGCTGGCAGTGGAGGACCTTTGTCCTCCATAAACTCTGCTTATACAAAGATCATCTGAAATATACATCTGGCATTGAACAAAGAAAGATGGTTTCATTTATCACCTTTCAATAAAGAAATTCTCAGTTTTCTCTATTCTACTGGTAGAGGTATTTATACTATTCTTAATATTTGGAAGAAAGGTATCTGAAAGCTTGAAATACAAAATTATGACAGGGGTGAAACAAGGCTGAGAAAAAGAGCTGGGGGCACAGTCAGCCAGAGCTACAGGGCAATGGCTGAGATCTTTCCTGTGCTATTGCTTTGTTTTCCTAAGCAAAATGCATGTACTGTTTCCTGGAATTTAAATGGATAGAAATTCTTTCTGCCCTTGTGCGCAGCCATTTCGTAAATGGAAAGCGCATTCCTTCAGGGGATTGTAATGTAGAGCCTTTCATCTCCCGTCCCTGGTTCAAACACAGTCCAGGACCATAATGACCGGTTGTTTCCCCCACTCTGCTAGAAGTGCAAATAGCAGTGTTGGCTGCTATTTCCCCGTGTGGCTCAGTCCTGTCTCAGCACAAATGTGAGTAATGCATTTGGCCATAATTTGTGCTTTTGTTTTCTCTCATATCAAAAGCTAGACTTTCCCTGGCCTCAGGGTGAACTAACCCAGGTCCTCTGCCTGCCTCTGAGCAGGTTCAGAGGGTGTGAAGGAACTTGTCCTAGTGCCTTTTCACTGCCTGCTCTGCAGGCTCACTGAAGGATTTGTATGTCAAGTTCCATACCTACTATGAGGAATCAAAGCTTTGCCCAGTTACCCTTTGCCGCATTTACTTTGTGGTTTGCCGCATTTACTTTGGTGGGCAGAATAGAGAAATGGCAATAAATGAATTTTTCAAGCCTTGTAAATGCAAATAATGGTTCCTTACCTTAGAATTCAGAGGAAAGCTGTAAATCCTGTATTTCAAACACTGTTCGTGTCTTTTGTACCTAGCAGGTATCATCATGGTGTCCAAGAATAGCTCCTCTTGGTGGGTGTTTGGGATTTGTGCTTGCCATCAATGAAAGATCAGTTGCTTTCAGATTTTAGTGTTCTTTTCCTCACTCAGTGGAACTGAGTTCAGAGAGAAGAACTTGCAGCCAAATCATTTTTCTCACACCAGCCATATTGCTGTGATGAAAGAGTATTTGTAGTATATTTCAAGGACATAATCTGGCAAATAAACAAAACACTAATTAATTAAAATGTTTGAAAGTTTTGTTTGCTTTGCAAGCACTGATCAGATCCTGTTTTGTAAGATCTTTCAGGGGAGATGAATCAATGCAAAGTGTTTGAAAATTGCTGGAAAGGAAACTAAGCCTTTAGAAAATCTGCTAAAAAAACCCCCAACAAAACAGAATAAGGCCTCAGATCTCCATTTAATACTCTAAGATATTTGAGCAATAAATTTCTCTGTAAAATAATTTATTCTGCCATTGTTCATATTTAATATATAACTACTACTGTGTAATTTAACTACATATATAAATATTCTTTATTGCCATAACTGCTGTGGAGAATCACTGCTTTATTATTAGTTTCAGAGCAGTCAGATTAGGCTATTTGCATAAGCAGATGTCTGTCCCTAAGGCCCCCCTTTGCCTGGTACCCCTCATAGAGGTGAACACAGCAGTGAACAGCAAAAGCCTCTCAGGCACGTGGGAATGGTCAGGACAACTGTTCTGTGGCAGTAAGTGACTCTCTGAGTCACTCTCTGAGTGGGTAGATAGAAGAGGATCATGCAGGTTGGTAATAACTTTTGAATACTTTATTTAACTCATTAAAATCATAGCACAAAAGTTTTGAGTATTATTTTGGCAGTAGATACACTATATATAAATGAATGGAATATAGCAGAAAAAATTGTAGTAACATGAGATGGGCAATTCAAGAAAAACAGTAGGAAGCTGGGATAATGGACTTCATTCATATTTAATATTAAAAAGGTGTAATAATGATCAAAGTTTCTTAACAGAAAAAAAAGAAAATTTGGGGAGTGGACCTCGCTAGGAATCTGAATTAAATTCAGAAATAATCATAGAAGCAGGAAGGCAGAATTTCCACCACTTGCTGTAGGTATCAAAGGAAATACAGCTGCAGAAGGGCCTCAGGACACAACTTCAGTAGGCTGTGGTTGAGTGGTGTGATGTGGCTCTGTCTGCTCCCACTGCTGCTCCCCACTGCAGATGGAGGCTGTGGGGACAGACAGCATGGCCAGGCAAGGGCTCACCCCCAGGTCCCCAAAGTGACTGGCATAATGGTCTGGAGGTCACTGTCATACACTTACTCCATACTGGTCTTGTAGGCTTATTTCATAGTCCATGCTAAATGCTGGGGTGAAAATAGTAAAAGAAAAAAGGAGAGCTACACACTCGCATGGAGGAAAGCAAAACAATACTAGTAACCAATGCTAAACTCTTTAAATAGAGTCATATGGGTTTTTTCCATCCTTAATTGTACTACTAGCTTTCTGAGAAATTTCTCTGCGTCATGCCAGGATTTTTCTGCTTATGGGTCTTTCACTCCAAGATCTGGTCCCAGACAAGCTCCTGTTTCTGTGAGTATTTAACCTGTCTTTCTGTTTTCCATTATTTCTTATTTTGAAATATTTTCCTTTAAGGAGTGTCTTCCCAGTATGCCGAGCTGTCAGGAGTTTACATCAGCAAGTATTTACCACTCCAGCGAATTTACTCAGTGGAGGAGAATCACTGTTCTTTTACCACAGAAGACTTGGTGAGCATTTCTTTCTTTCTTTCTTTTTTTTTTTTTTTTTTTCAGGA
>WEKX01004761.1:52656-144266 GCA_013390025.1 Pitta sordida
GGGGGGGGGGGCGGATGGGCATAGATAATTCATTTACTTTTAAATTGCTATGACAAAGATCAAGTACTCTATAGGATGTACTCAAGCTAGTAAGTGGGGTGCCAGGCAGGTATTTACAGAATCACAGAATCAGTAAGGTTGGAAAAGACCTTAGAGATCATCAAGTCCAACCTATCACCTATTACCTAATCTAATCTAGTCAAACCTGTTACCTAGCCTGTTGCCATCCTACTACCAACACACCATCCTACCTATAACACACTACCCTAATATCTAGGTCATGCCACCAAGTACATCATCCAACCTTTTCTTAAAGACCTCTAGGGACGGTGACTCCACCACCTCCTTGGGCAGCCCATTCCACTGAGAGATCACCCTCTCTGTGAAAAAGTTCCTTCTAATGTCGAGTCTAAATCTCCCCGGATGCAGTTTATGACTGTGTCCTCTTGTTCTATCACTTGTAGCCAGAGAGGAGAGACCGGCATAAAAAGGCATTCCTTACATAACCAGGGAGTGAAATGTTAATGAAGTCAACAGAAACTATTGTTTAGGATTGTTTTTAATGCATACTCTGATTCTTCTAATAAAGTTCAGACCTTTTCAAAAATAGTGGTGCTTGTCTTTAAATGCTCCATTGGAGGAAGACTTTATTTGGATTGTTAATTTTTATTTTGCACATTCCTTATTGTTTACATCTTTAGACCAAAGCCTTGTATAAACAATAACCAATGATTCATTTCTGGGAATTTTTTAACCCTTGTTTCTTTTTATAGCATGTCTTAAAAAATAACATTCTCTTCTGCAAAAAAAAGCCCAGCAAATAAAATCATCAGAAAGCCTTACCCTATTCTTTCATTATTTTAAGCAAACTTGGTTTCTGCTCTCCAAAATTTTTGTTTATTAAATAGATTATTTCTTTCATTTTTTATTTTAAAAATCTTTATTGTAACATACAAATAAAAAGTTGTCATAAATCCCAGTAATCTTCAGGGCTTCCTTCATTTGCAGATTTAATTATTCCAATTAGAATTAAGTTTTGCTTATGCTTAACCTGAATCCATCACAGCAATTGCAATGAGATCTTTCTCAGATTAAGTTTTCAGTGTATTTCCCCATCCTTCATCATTATTTTTTTGCACTCTCCATGGCCTCAACACAACCTAGTTCCATCAACCATACTACAATGATACCTTCTTTCAACACACTGGCCATTTTTACTCTACATCCAATATTCAGAATTTTCTGTTTCTAGGGAAAACACCAAGGGCAGTTATTGAGTCCTTGAAACATATCAGATCAGATAATGTCAAATGGCATAGGTAAGTCTACAAATAACCGCTTTGTGGTTAGATTATAATGTGCTAAGTCATACATTCCATTCTGTGCCACCAGCTGCAAAATCTGTGGTTCACTTAGAGAGCCTACAGCATTTCAGGTTACACTCTAAAGTAGCCTATTACTCTTAAATTTAATTATAAGGTATATATAGTACTCAAAGTTATTATTATACACCATGTATTTAATGGCAATACCAATGTTGTGGGCCTTTTTTTCTTTAGGATCTACTAATTTTTCTCAACATATGAGAAAAAGTATGACAGAAGCAAATAATTCCATTTTAATTTGGGAGACTGTGGGGAGAAATGACGATGAAGCAATAGCTGGGCTCCTGTTTAATGCTGCACACAAATCATAAATATTTCACACTCTATCTCGTATCTGAAGGGATTCCCATCTGTTAGCAGAGCTTTGTTTGTAATTAAGGTACAAATAACCACTCAACATTTCTTTGCTTTTCATGGAACACATTTTCTGTGTTGCATTGTGCTATGGCGTCACTGGGGTGAAGAGAAAGATTTGGTACATGTTCCCCACCAAAATCAATCTGGCTCACCAGGTGCATCTCAGCCACTTTCCCCTCTTTTTAACCCTCCTTTCCCGGGCTGAGGGCTCAGTAGTTTCTTTAGGTTGAGGTCTGGAAGGAATTTTTTATCCATTTTTAAAGCACACTTACCAGCAAAGAGAAAGTTTCTGCCTTTCCAAAACTGGGGTCAGGGAAAAGCTACTCTGGAGACATTCCTTCTGTCACAAGTGCTCAAGACAAAGGCTGCCAAATACACAGCCTTTGCTCACTGCACAGGGAAACAATCCACCTAAAAGAGAATTCAGGAATGTCTCGTTAGCCTTGCTCCGGCCCTTGATAACCTTGACTTGCCCTCACACACCTGCCTAGCCCTGCTGCATTTGCTGTAGCTTTTTTATCCCTGCATGCATAGCTCATACCTGAGACTTTGCACAACTTGGGTGCCTGGATAGTGCCAGGCTGTGTTCACGCAAGGGGAAAATTATGTGTTAACAGCACCTATTTCTCTTGTAAATCTTTCTGGATGTGCTGGTATTTCTGCACATCTGTAGATGTTCTGCATTTGGCAAGCATGACTTGGCGAGATCTCTATGTTATCTGAGATTTGTGATGCTAGGAACTCTGCTGCAAGTGTGAGACTTGTATTGAAGAAAGGAAATGTATGCACCTGCTCACTGAAATTGTGTTGCACTTGACCTGAACATTTCTAACACTGATGAAAATTAATTTCAGTTTTATGGGAGGCATTTACATATGAACAGGCCTTAATGAGATACAAGCAGCTGTCAGTTGCTGACTTCATAAACAAATCAACACCTAATGACTGAATGAGAACTTAAGGATAATTGGGTAAATGTAATTATGGTAACTCAGAAGGTAGCAAATATAATTTTATCAGCCACAAATTTGCATTAGATAGTTAGGGCTTTTAATATCAGGAGGGAAGGCAGTGATTTTATTTTAACTCATATATCTGAAAATTTTTTTAACAGAAAGAATATAATTTCACTTGCAGTACTTCTGGGACATGACTTTCTTGTGCTTATGTAAAATGTCACGCAACAACTATGACTTTTATTTGTCATCAACCTGACTTAGATATAATGTCATAAGAAAGCCAGATTGCCTTTCAGTAGCAAAAAAAGAAATTAATAAATAAAAGGAAAAAATATGAGGAACTAGGGAGGTTTATGTTGCTTGTAAGAAATGCTTGCATAGCTCCTTAGTGCTGCACTTCCCATTTCAATAGGTATCCAAATGGTGACTGTCCAGAAACCCAGTATTTTATCACTGAGGATGCAGCTGACACGCATCTCCTTATTGTCTTTTCTTAATTAACATGGCTTTTTTAAATTGTTGATTACCATTTTTAACAGCACAATCCTCTTAAACTCTTGTTACCTTGAGGTGCAGAACAGCCTTGAAAAGCTTTCAAGAACAGTGAGCAGGACCGGCTTTTCAGCAGCGGTGCTTTTGCAATCGCCAATTCAGCCTAAAACACATTATGCCTCACCCAGGGAGGAACCTGTATCCATGAGTGCTTTCACTGCCCACAGCTGTATGACAGTGGTATCGCTTCTCGCAGGACCCCGGTAGCGAGTGGGTGGGAAGGTGAGGGCAGCCCCTTGCCCTGCTGCAGCTTGGGGACCATGGGATTCCCACTTTGGCAAAGCCATCCCCAGCGGAAAGCTCTCTGTCTGCAGGTGAAAATAATCCCTGCCGCCGGGATGCGCCTCCCCAGGGACCATCCCCAGCCACCAGCTGATGCACACACCTCCGTTTTGGCCACATGTTCATATCCTGACAGTAATGAGCCTCCTCCCCTCCCTTTAAATGAGAAAAACAAACCTCCTGACACCTTTGCAGTCGTCTGGGAGAGCTTCTAAGTAACAAGTGGAGCTGAACTCACCCTTAGCTTGACGTGCGACATCTGGAACAGAGGAGGCAGATGTACCTGGCAGGATGGCAGTCTCCTGCAGAGGAGAGGGAAGGAAGGTGAGGCTGTCCAGGAAAGCACTCTGGTCAGATGAAAGACACACAAGCCCCAGCAAGGGCTGTCAGCCCTAGTGTGAGCTCTGCGCATCAGGGCCCAGCCCTGGGAATAGCCCCAAAGCAGAGCTGCATGGGGATCTTCTTGGTGGGGCTTTGGGTGTGGGCCATCCCTGGGCACAAATGTGTTCTCTGTCATTACATGGGCTGGGCTCTCCCCACTGTTTGTGCAGGTCAGATGTGAGGCTTGTGCCCCAAATCAGCCATGATGCACCTGCACAGCCACCCTGAAGGGTCATTTGCACCCAGCAGCAGCCAGCAAGCAGACAAGGCAATGCTGGCAATGCCATCAGAGCCATACCATGCTGCATCGGGAGCTGTGTTTAAGGGGCACCACCACTTGTTGGCACCATGAGACTTCCATGGCACGGTGAATTTGCCACTGTAACACTATAAATCTCTCTCAATCTGCTTTAAATACACCCCGGCTGCAAGGTCTTACACTCTACCTCTACCAATAGACAGTCCCTGATGAAAACCAGAGATGCCCAGGCATGATGCTCTCCCTCCTCTTACCTGGGAAAACAACATGATACAGTTTTATTGTGCTGGGACTTCATGTTTGGATACTCTAATACCATTCTTTGGTTTCAGTGTTATTTTCCGCAGCACACACTAGAGTTAACATTAGTCATTACAGCCTACAACCTCTGTCAGGGCTCTCTCTGGTGCCATTGATGCTTGTAGCGAGCATGAATCTCACCACCAAGGTGATGTGCTGGCTTCAGAGCACTCAAAAAATAAACAGTAAATAACTGTGGTGCATATTGTGTCTACACAAGCCTAGGAAGCCTTTCGTGTGCAGATTACTGGCATTGTGCACTCTTAATGGATAATTCATAGCTCTTGTAATGTGACCCATCAATACATTATATCCTGAGGGAGTATTTAATCTGCATATCTGCACATTCAGATTAACTCTGTGTGCTGTGAAAATGCTTAAAGTATTTGCAATATCAAACAGACACTTAAAACAGACAACAAAGGTCATTTCCATTAAAAATCATGCCCTTGGGCAGCTTCACTTGTTTTTTAAAGAAATTAAAAACTTGTGTTGTAAAAATTTCTCCATGCGTGTACTAAACTTCTGATATGTGACCGAATGGCCAACTGCTCTGCCACAATGTCCACTTCAGCTTCACAGACCGGCTTTTTCACTTCCATATGTGCAAGTAGGTGGCTCAGTCACCTTTATAATATTCATTTTAATAAGTCTTGTCCTACATAAATTAAAGAGAGCGGGGAAAGGGTTTTTTATATTAAATGAGACTAACAGTATTATATCCTGTGCCATCCAAATGTAATCACATGGCTCAGAAACAAGCTACAAAATAAGCTTCATACAGGCACTTACTGTTTCTCATCTTCAGCTCCCACAGCTAGCCCTTGGCCAGACACAAGCCTGTCCCCATTTACAATCTAATTTTATAATTCTCAGTCAATCTTGCTTTCCCTGTCCTACCCCTCCACAGGTCTGCAGTCCAGCCTCAGTGCTCACATTGTTCCCCACCACCCCTTTTTTCCCAGGCGCATCACACAGCCAGCACAACCCCCTTTGCTCCATCATGATGAATGATTTCCCATCTTTGTTTCATTTCACATGCAATGTATTTTTTTTAATCTCATTTTGGCACAAGCCTGGAGTGGAGGGTCTCTGCATCCACCATCTGGGAACAGCCACCAGCCAACGTCCATTGCCTGTTGGATGTGCACAGTTTGGCAGGGCAGCTTGGAAATGCTTGATGGTGACAAAAATAGCCTTTCTTGTGATTCAATTTCTTGTCCAGCCTTGGTTCTTGAGGGTGGTGGATGTCAGGCTGGCTTTGGGTAGCAGGAGTCACATCCATGGAAAATTTTGGTGTCACATTGGACAAGCTTCTATAAGGCCAACAGCAAGAATTTTTTCATAGATAATGTTAGCTGACTTCACTACAGGAAAGAAAAATAAGCTGGCGAAGATAAACAATCTAACTAGAAAGGAGAAACTACAACAAGTTTTTATGCTTGAGGAACATTACAAATAGCTAGAGCTTAGATAGCCAAGTGATTATTATGACCTGTTAACTGTGACCAAAAATATAAAACCAAAGTCATGCCCTAGATCCATCTTTCCAGTTGTGCAACCATCCAGTTGTGCAATGGGTCGCGATAAAAATCCAGTATTATTCATTGCAAAGTTTACCTTAAAATAATGCTCAAAATCCCTGTAACACCTGTGCAGCCCTCCTCAGAAATGTCATCAATGACTGGAGAGTGCATTCTATAGCCCTGTGCAGCAAGTGCCATCATCTAGAATGTTAATTTACAAAAAATCTGTCTTTGATTATGCCAACTTTTGCAACTTGGGCTATGAGCATGGTATCAACTTCTTTTTTTTTACTTACATTTTTTCTTTTTCCTTACAGTTCTGTAAAGAATCACAAATTAAAGCATTGTTGTTTGTTTAAAGGTCTAGTGCCACACGTTTCCGCTGGAGTCAGTGCTACTACACAGCCCAGGATGAATGGGCCTTGGACAACATCTACATCGGGCAGCAGTGTCCCAACATGTGCAGTGGGCACGGCTGGTGCGACCACGGTGTTTGCAGGTATAAAGCATTTGCCAGACCCTCTTAGCAATGGTTACTTCAGGTATCCTATTATTTTCCATACTTGTCTTTTCTTGGCTGTTCTTATTTTTAGATTAAACATTCAAAAGTAAAAGGACTTTGGGGTATTAGACCAGTAAAGCAACATTAACAGCCAGCTGCTCCACACCAGTCTGTGCAAGAGCCCATACCCTTCACAGCTCCAAGCATTGGAAGAGCTACCAGTGGCACATGGCTGCCTGAACGTGTCCTGTTGGCCTCTCCAGCCGTTTGCACAAGGATCCCAGGGATGAGCTCAGAGCTGGAGCTGTTTAGCTGGGTCAGAAGGATGCCAGGGACCAGTCCAGAAATGCTTGGCAGCTGCTGTCAGAATGGGTGCAAATACCAAGGTCACAGACTACTGTCTGCCAGCTTCAAACCTTTCCATGATCCAAAATTCCAGTCCCAGAATGACTTGTTATTTCATATCTAAGTTTAAAAGGTCACTGAGCCATCTTAGCTAATTTTCAGTACTATCAAATAAAGTCTTTAAAAGCTTGTTACATTTACACTTCCTTCCAGATGTGACTCAGGGTTTCAGGGTACTGAATGTCAGCCTGAAAATCCCCTTTCTTCAACCATCATGTCTGATTTTGAGAACTCAGACACCCTGAAGACAGAATGGCAGGAAATTATTGGGGGAGAGATCGTCAAGCCTGAAGAAGGCTGTGGGGTCATCTCATCTGGCTCCTCGCTCTACTTCAACAAGGTACTAAACAGAGATGGGAGACTGTGAAAGGCATGTATTGTAGGTTTGAGTGGAGCATGATTGGGCTGTAAGGCAAAGAAAAAGAAAAAAGAAGGTGGCAGAAAACCACAGACAGTATTAGGAGTGCATTAAACAGCACAGATGTGCTCTGCAGGTAAAGAACAAAGCAATCAAAAGAGATAGGGAAAGACACATGCATTATGTATTCAAGAAATACCAGCTGTAATGAAAGGAAGTAAATTACCAGTGTGCTGTACATTCACAACGTCTTGGTTGTACATTTTCTGTTTTAAGACTCAGTTCTCAGCATCCAGCGGCTCCCATTTGTTTTGTCTGTACTGTTCTGGGTAAGAGATGGAGAAAGGTTGGCTTTCCAGGGGACAATTGGCTAAGTTTGAGGTCACAGAGCCAAAACTAGTGAAGAAAACCAACCCCTCCAGGCTTTTAGAGAGTAGTTAGCCTATAAGAGCATACTTTTTTATATAACTTGGATGCTTTGCAGACAAAAGATAGTACAACAGAAAAGAGAGGGAATTCTGCTAATTAATAGCAATTATAACTAAAATAAAAAGAGATCTTTATGACCAGATGTAAGATTATGGGTTGTAATCACAGAGTTACTTTTTAACTATTGTTCCTTGGGTCTATACTAGGGTTTATTTTGTTCTTAATGGAAAAAAAGTATAAATACAGCTATGTGCTTCTCCTTTAAGGGTTTGAGCTAACTGCCACTGCTGTCACGAGAGCCAGATTAGTCCCAGAAGAATAACCCAATGCTGTGTAATTCTGTGTTGTTTACTGTTGTCTAACCCATGAAATAATTTTCAGCACTCCTACATAGTCTCACATCCAGCTCCCCTGGAAATACAGCTCTGCACTGCACTGAAGATTTCATAACAGACCAATCAGTATAACTAGCTAATTGTGATAATTGGATTTTTTTTATATAATTGTCTTCTCTGTTAGATGTTTTTCCTTCTGGCTCAGTTCCTTATGTCAAGTTTCTCAAAAGTACTTTGTGAAATTTGAATTAACCTGCTATGATCTTTCTTCTGATTTCTACTAAGGAGGAGTGAAAAACTCATTTAGAAATTCTTGGCTTCTTTCTATTGATCTCTTAGGGTTATGTTGTCATTCATTTCTTGAGTTGTAGTAGTCTATGTGCCATCAACAGAAGGTGGTTTATTTAATTTCTGTTTAGATCTTTTTCAAGGGATCTAATGGCCATGCTGGTAGATAATAAAAAATATTTTTATAATTGCCCAACAGTTTTGTATTGGTTTTGGGAGTTCATATTCACTGAGTCCATTTCTTTTTGTTTGCTCAAACAGCCACTTTTTATATGAATGTCTAATGTTTGCTGCCACAATCAATTACTACTGCCAGAATTAACATTGTCTTTGTTCTGATAACCCTTTATTTTTGTTTTACAACTCCTTTTAATCAATTGTAGATGTGTTCACGATGCAGGGTTTTTTCAATTAGCCTCTGCTATTCCTCTGAGATTTTATGTCACTTGTGCCCTTTCTTAATTAACCCTGTTCTGTGATTACCCCTTTGGCATGTGGAGCTGCTGTGGGGTGTAGATATGAAAAATCCACCTGCAACAGTTTTATGGCCAGAGCTTGACCCACTGCAGGTCCGCCAGCCAGGCAACACTTGCCCATGGGGCAACAAGTGTGTCATTATTATCATTACTGGTTTGATTTGATGATGGTAATTTCAAATTCCACTGAGTCTCCAAATGAAGCTATGAAAGCAAACTACCAAGAGATTATCCTGGTATAATACTTGGCCAGTATTAGCCATGTGAGACTGCAACGGGCAGATGAAAGCTGCATCAGCTGCACCAGGAAGCTCTGGGCTGGACCCAAGATTGAGCTCATCTTGCTCTTATGGCACCATCCAGGAGGGATTCACTCACTTGTGAATAAACCACCAAATAAAGCAAAACAGCAGGCATAATTCAAGATCAAACCTGTATGACTGTGTCCTATGTGAGCTTTTTGAGAGGGTTTTTTTGTCATCAGTGGTGCAAGCTAACTCAGCTTCAAACCCACACGTATTCAGCTTCGGGAAATTAGTCTTGTGGTGTGAAGTGCCTGTTTGGTAGGATCTACAAATGGGCCTAGGCTGCTACACCAGCAAAGCAAAGTGTTCTGAGAAAGAAAGCAATATACAATTATCTGTGCTGGGTTACCCTGAACTAGGTAGAAAGAGGAAAGAGGTGATGAGTCGAACAGGATTTAAATTCGTCTATCATCTTATTAAAAAACACACATAATGTTTTAAATCTCAGCTCATAAATCTTGTTGTGTTCAGCTATAGTCACGTCACTTGCTTATCTCAAGTTTGGAAATTTACCGTAAGTGTACAAGTGAGAGAGTATAAAATAAGTATTGCTTAAAACATAGGTGTTATTTTATAACTTAGCTCAGGTTTTCCTTTGTATGCTTGGAGATGGACAGAAACCCGTAAGTTTTTAGGGAATTAGAAACAGTAGACAAGTTAACAGTTCTGCTCCATTTTAAGAGTAGTACCAAGTTGCAGCTGCCTTAATAAAAGCAGAAACATGATCCCTGCATCCTCCCTCCAGCTGCAGGCATTTGGCTTTGCCCTACCTGTAAAAGCCTGCGGCAGCACGATGCTGTGCTGGGGCAGGGTTGTGTCAGATGCAGGGCATGCAGGCCACCTCTCTGGGGACACTGCTCTCATCCTGTGTCCTGCCTTGCCACAGGCACCTTCATGTCACATATCAGCATCTTGCAGGTTTGTTGATGTGCAAGCGCGCAAGTTCAGATTCAAGCACCAGGGCACAAAAGGAAGAGGAGTATGGAATAATTTCTGTTGCTGTAAAAGTCTCTTAAACATTAAAGTTTTTTTTTAGGTTAATATGATCTGTCTTTCCTTTCCAACATGCACAAATTGACCTGTTAGAACTCAAAAACATTCTTGGAAAAGTTATTCACTAAGTTTTACAAGGCTGTTTTTCTCTCAGCTATGCTTAGATAAACCTGAAACCAAACCCAGAGGTTTTAGTCAAGAGGCTCCTGATTTACAGCACTTACTAGGAAGAGAGCACAGTTTTGTGTAGGAACAAATCTTACTTGGGTGAAGCATGAAGAGGAAATGCCACTCCCTGGTTCCTGTGTAGGAGATGGGCTTCAAGAAACATGTATTACAGGAGTTGATTTCAGGTGATTGGGCAACTCTAACAGTGCAAGGTTTAAGTGGAGAAATGAGATGTCAGGAGTGGCCTTTTACTGTTCTAGGCATTGTCATTAAAAAGCTGAATACTTAAAATTTTAACCCTGCTTGATTCAGAATGTCCAGCACTTGGTCTTTGTCTTCTGGAGGTATTTGGGACCTTGAAGGAACAAGATGAAATAGTTGTGTGAAAATTGTGTTGTGAAGTTGCATTGTGTGTTGAAATCCAATAATAAAAATTCTTGTGGGATCATATCAGTGTGATTAAGAATAAAGGATGGCTAAGCAGAATAATTGAAAGACAAAATTAACACAAAATTCAGTGTCCTCCATATGGTGTAATTTTCTGTGCAATACTCATTTGTGTTGGACTTTAAAAATATCTATTCATAATGAAGGTGTCATAATTAAAATGATTATTGCCCCTCTGTTCTTTATATTGTAGGCTGGAAAAAGACAGTTGGTAACCTGGGATTTAGACACGACATGGGTGGATTTTGTACAGTTTTACATCCAGATAGGAGGAGACAGTTCTTCATGCAATAAACCCGACAGCAGAGAAGAAGGTGTGCTGCTGCAGTACAGCAATAACGGTGGTATCAACTGGCAGCTACTAGCAGAAATGTACTTCTCTGACTTCAGCAAACCCAGGTATAATTTCATCAAAATTAAATCCATAATGCATCAGCTTTAAAAAAAATATTTCTCAGTTTATGAAAACATGAATAGTAATGTCAAGTTATAATGCTTAAAAGGCATCAATATATGGAAACTTTTTCAGGCTGCCACAGTAAACTGTCACTAGGAATGAAAAATGTAATGAAAGTGTGCCTTTAAAAACTGAAGTAAAACATAAAGTTTCCTATAACTTACCTCCCATATGAAACATGACTAAAATGCTAATATCTGCAAAATATTAGCAAGAAAATACAGAACTTGCCCAAAAGAGATGTAGGGATCTGTCATTTCCTCTGTCTCGAGTTTCAGATCTAATGAACATGTATTAATGTCACATAAAACAAAATCTCCCTTCAATAAGTATTTAAGGAGGAGAAGAAATCATGTTCAATTTGCTGTAAGGTACCTTGTCAGAGAAAGTTAAAATTGTATTTGTCTGCATAGGTATTGACATGATTTCTCTGGTCTGTCATCTATGTCTTTCAACATGCAAGAAATTTTATCATCTTGTCATTTTGCATTGCACTGGAAAATGTTTTCAGAAGGACTTCTGTAACTCAGCACACAGTCCTTTTCTAAAGAGGATCTAGGCACTTGGAAGTATAAAACTATTAAAAAGCTACCTTATTTTTAGACAAAACATTACCCTTCTGTGCAATCATGAGTGATGGTCCTTACTGAATGTAGCTATGCAGATTTATTTTTCTTGTTCTTTCAAATGCAGTCCAGATCTTATTTTCCAATTTCTTATTCCCCAGCACATAAATCTGGGAATCCTCTGGAAAAGAATATTTCCTTCTTTCTGCCTACCTGCCAAGTGAAGCAGAGTCCATGTTACAAAATAACATGTGATATAAAGAAAGAGTGCTAAAAGAATTGTATCTATAAATGCATATATGTAAGGTGTCTGAAACAGGACTGAACAAGTGAATAATTATTGTGCTTTTTGACATAAGTATGATTAGGTTTGAAACTTAAACTTCTATTTTACACCATTTTATTTTGCATCATTTTTGTAAGATGTTTCCAAAGTTGAACATAAAGCACACTGAAAAGACCTCGAGTTCTTTTACAAAGATCTGTGTAGGAGGGCTGAAATATTTTTACCCACGGAAGAAAACTCTGCAACATAATCTATGGCACTGTAACAGAAGAATGCTTTTGTCTACAAATAGGACCCATCAGCAGAAGAGAATAAGAAATTAATTTTGCCAGCATATTTTGCTATTACATCCTGGCATCAGAAGAACATGAAGACTTGCTGAACATGGATCAGCTGAACAGTTTAATTCCAAGCTGGAGAGTTCAAATCAGTTCCTTATTGTGCTTAGCAATATAGTAATACACAGCATAAAAAATAGACATTGTATTAATGAATTTAAATTCTCCACAGACAAGAAGGACAAAGAAGACTTCTTGATACACAGTGTATAAATAAGTATCTAGATATATAGAAGATTAGAATAATAGAATCATTGGAAAAGACTTCCAAGATCGTTGAACCCAACCTTTGAATGACCATCGCCATGATTACTTAACCATAGCACTGAGTGCCACACCCAGTCGTTTCTTGAACCCTTCCAGGGATAGTGGCTTCACCATTGCCCTGGGCAACCTGTTCCAGTCCTTAACCACCCTTTCAGTGAAGAAACTATACCTGTTGTCCAACCTGAACTTCGCCTGGCACAATTTAAGGTTATATCCTCTTGTCACTGGTTGCCTGGGAGAAGAGGCTGATGCCCACCTTGCTACCACCTCCTTTCAGATGGTTTTAGGAAGTGATAAGGTCTCCCCTGGGCCATCTGTCCTTCAGACTAAACAACCCTCAGTTTCCTCAGCCACACCTCATAGGACCTCTTAGACCCTTCACCACATTTGTTGGCCTTCTTTGGACATGCAAATTAGTGAGGACTTGTAAGATAGAGGCTGGGTTTCCTGCCTTTTTTCCCTGTTCAGTGGTATATTTCTCTACAAACTATGTTCTCTAAAGTTCTTTTCCATTTCTGTTCTTCAGGTTTGTCTATCTGGAGCTACCAGCTGCAGCCAAGACACCTTGCACCAGGTTTCGCTGGTGGCAGCCTGTGTTTTCAGGGGAAGGGTATGATCAGTGGGCCATCGATGACATCATCATTTTGTCAGAGAAGCAGAAGCACATCATTCCTGTTGTTAATCCCACTTTACCACAGGTAATAAGCAACAATCCTCTCCATTAGGGGAGTTTGCTTTGAATATAATTTTCTTTGAAAAGATCAGGTCTACTTAAAGAAAAAGTTGTAGTGTTTGCAGCTGTCTCTCTATGTGGGAATAACCCAGATCTTATCACAAAATGAACAGGTCCTAATCCTTTTAGCCAAGGATGTCATGATGTAGCTCCTCAAAAAGTCAGGACTGAAGTTTCGGAAATTACAATTTTTTGAAAATGACAGAAAATACAAATTGCAAAATTTGAAAGTAGAGCATTTTGGGAATTATTCTGAAGTCACACTGCAAGGTGATAGTACCTTTCTTTTTCATTTCTAACAGAACTTTTATGAAAAGCCAGCTTTTGATTACCCTGTGAACCAGATGAGTGTGTGGTTAATGGTGGCCAACGAAGGGATGACCAAAAATGAAAGTTTCTGCTCTGCCACCCCCTCTGCCATGCTCTTCGGTAAATCAGATGGAGACCGCTTTGCAGTGACTCGAGATTTAAGTCTGAAGCCTGGATATGTCCTGCAGTTCAAGGTAACTCCCTGCAAGAGTATCTGTAAAACTGCCGTGGTCAATACCTGCAAGATGCCGTTGGGGACACAGTTCAAATCAAAATGAAATTAGACTATTGTGTAAAAAGATGTGAAGAGCACAAATATGAATCCAAACAGCATAAAATGACATCCTGCTTTCTAGAAGGATAGCAAAAAACTTTGTGCAGGAGAGACTTTTTACTCTTCTGGTGTAGTTTTAAACTTTTTTGTTCTTCAATGCATTTCACAAGTGGGTTGAAGTGACTGTCATTATATTCAAGTCAGTACTAGGCAATGCTATTGCACTGTCAAGCAAAAAACGATTTATCCCATCTGGGGTTCCATGAGTACAAATGCTCCAATGTGGTTTGCGTACATTTTTGTATTTTAAACTATTTAAGGACTTAAAAGCTGCTCTGTACTCCAGGGTGGGTTTTTTCATATAATTTACTTTATTGTGTCAATGAATATAGGCTCCAATGAGCATTTTCTTCTTTAAAGGGCTTACTGAAATTTCAGTGGTCTGACAATACATCAGAATATGGGCTCCAAAGAAAGTGTATTTGCTTTGACAAGCTCTTGTTTCTGAACCCTAATCAAAATTTTATTGAGTTTATAATGAAATCCCATTGGTGAATTCTGGAGGTTGGTTGCAATGCAATTTTAATGAGCTCACCACAAATACACGATCCTTACATAATTGGTGGCTACAGATACTGAATAATTTACAAGTGGAAATATTAAAGAGATCAGATGTTTACAGGCAGCTTTTCAAATATAATTCCCACAGTTCTATAAATAGGAAAGTTAGTTAGAAATAATGGGATTTGTAAAATAATCTCATTTCATCTGGAAGTTATGCTAATGAAATGCTATACAAACTGAGGGATCTCAGCACAATTTCTGAGTATTTCTTATAGTTTTATACTTTAAACTATGTAAGACCCAAAAATATCTCAATATATAAATATCATTTAGCCTAAAAATGATGCTCTTTGTCACTTCACCACTTTTGTCCACTTCAGTGACTAAAATCCATTCTGTAGGTTTGATGAGCAACACCATTTTAAAAATTGTTCAGGCTGAAAAGGTCAATACCTAAAAACATTTCATACACTGAAGTATTTGGCAATATCACACAAATACACAAAACATAAACAACAAGTTTAAAGAGGAACAGTAAGTTCCTCTTGATAAAGTCTATTATTTAAGGCCTGAATTTATACTTCTTTGGAAAGCTTTTGAACCAGCCTGCACATAAGTGTGTTAGTCCTATTTGCATGCTTTAATTTTTAACATATGGTTAAATGCTTCCGTGAGTTTGTGAAATTTCCATTTTAAATAGCAAGTTGGAATAATTTTGCATTGATCAACTCAAAGACAGTAATTTGTCAGAATTATTTCATTTTACATGAGTGATTTTATTTTATATTTTACATTCTATAGCTTATATAGAATTTCAGCAGTAAAAGAATGAAAACTAATATTTTTCTGATAGCTTGAAAAATGAAACTGAAAATTTCAAATTACCAGTTGATTTTTGTCTTGGTTACATTCTCATTTCACATTTTAATATGAATTTTTCTTCTCAATCCAATTTTACTTTATTCTAGTGGCCCAAACTGCAGTGCCAACTTCCAGACCTCATTTCTGCAAGGCCAATGACAAGGCTGTTATCATGGCTCGCCTGGAAGTCAGGCAGATCCTCTGGGCACACTGGGTGGACTGTACATGAACGGATCTCAGAGGATGCTCCCACTCTTGGGCATAGAGATGCCTGTGCAGAGTTTGCTGTTTAGGGTCTGCTATGCACAGGGACCCTTGAAAAGTTCTTTGTACCTTTTGATGTGCTGAACTCAGCAACCTTACTGAAGGGACAATGGGAATTTTTACTGAGAAATGTCAAATATGAGTAGGAAACAGACTCCGAGCATCAGTCACTGTTTGCCAGCAGGGTTCAACGCAAGTGCACAGACCATTAAGCCTCACAAGCCAAAAAGTCAAAGGTGGTTTGTAGACAATGAATACTAATAACAGGGCAGGCTTGTTCACCTTATACCTGATCATCTGCTTTTTTGCAGCTCAACATTGGTTGCACCAACCAGTACAGCAGCTCTGCTCCTGTTCTGCTTCAGTACTCTCATGACGCCGGGCTCTTCTGGTCTCTGGTGAAGGAGGGCTGCTACCCTGCTTCTCCAGGCATGAAAGGGTGTGAAGGAAGCTCCCGGGAGCTGAGTGAGCCCACTGTGTATCACACTGGAGACTTTGAAGACTGGACAAGAATTACTATTATTATCCCCAGGTCACTTGCAGCCAGGTACTGTGCACTGTAAAACAGTGATGCCAGTGGGACCCGTGAATTAGCTGCTGCTTCTGTGACAGTACACTACGAAAAGGTCGCAAAGCTGTGAATAAAAGCAGTGTTAAAACATTGCAGATGGGGAAAATATACTGTGCTCCCCAAAACAGAGATAAGTTTTTCATTTTAAAGGTGTTAGATTGGCCTATAGAATTAAACTACAAAGCAGCAATGAACCCAGCTCATTTTAGTTGGACATCGATCTCTTCATGTCTGTCTTTATGTATATCAGTTAGGTCAGAGGCATCAGCAAGACAATAATAATTCATATGAATTAAATAAGCCATTTGAACAGGATTAAGTTTAGTAACTACTGGGCAAAGAAACTCTGGAAAGGTATTTGGGCTGATGCTGTGTCACTAAAGGTGGCTGGGACAGCCACTGGCAAACCAGGGAGGAATGATGTGTGCTCACCTCTACATCTGGTTAACACTGGTGAGAAAGCATCAGATGGTGGAAAACACAAATAAGCCTTGAAATCAAGCAGCTTTTCTCAGTCTTACATGGATTTGGCTGAAGATTCTCATTCCCTTTCCTCTCTGTCGTACCCCAGCAGTAGAGCACCCCGATCTGATTTGCTGGCTGCCCCAAGCACAGCCAGCAGCTGTCCGCTCAGAGCCCCTGGCCATGTCACTGCTGCCTCCTGCCTCTTTCCCCCAAGGCAGCTGCCCTAGTGTTACCCCTGGGTTTCAGCCCCATCCTCCTACCATGAACCCGTCAGGAGCTCCTCATCCTCAAGCCCCGGCACAGATTTTTGAGTATGCAGCATACTCTGTAGCCTGAGAGCCATTGCCTTTGCCGCAAGGACTTGAAATAGCAGCGTGTATCATAACAAGTTTGTCTTTTCTTCAGTAATTAGCCAATAAAAGCAGGTGCCAAATTGCACAGATCTGACACCAGCTGATTTGGTTTACCCAAAACAAGCAGTGCAGAATCAATAGCAGCAATCTGTTTGGCATTATGTTCAGAAATGTGATCAGGAATAAGAAGCTCATGCTAATACATTAAAAATGTAAGTATTGTGTCTATGATGAGGGCCTTGGCATGTTGAAAACTGAATTTGTTGTGGTTCACTTTGGAAGTCATGGTGCATGGGTTAACTGGAGAGCTTCCTGTTTCATCGGTTGATATAGAGCATGAACACGATGATCACCTACCTACAAAATCCCAGTGCACAGCAGAAAAGGAAAAGCAATAGATTTATTGTATTTTAGGCAGAGTAGGAAGGAGAATCTTAGTTAATCCTTTAGATTGGTGATAAGATTTTAAATCTGTTCCCCTCTCTGGACGTCCCATAAAATGATTCAGCTAAAAGTTAAAGACTGAAAATTAATAACCAACATATTTTTTTCTTCAACAAATTTCCTCTGCAGTGGGTCAGCTGGAGTAACTTAGTGTCAGCTCATTGAATTCTCTAGAGCAGTTTCAGTTATAGAAGTTAAGGATTAATTCACTGCTTTTCAGGAATTTCATGTTATCATCCAAGAATAAAAAATGAGTATTTCTGTACACATGTCCTGTAGGACGTATTATTTGCCATTATTTTAAGAAAGTGGCTTTTTTCTTGTACCCAAATAACTTGAATGTTTTTTTATTGAAAAGTGTACAATGCCATAACAAGCTGCATCATTGCCATTACTGAGTTCCTTTCATAAGTACTGTAAGAAATGGAGTTCTGGGATTTTAATATGCAATTAGCAGTTCAGGTTGAACTGAGCAGTAAACAGCATCTTTAGAGTCACGTCTAATTGTTTACTCTTGTTGATAAAACCATGTATTTGTTCTTTGCATCACACTGGTGCCTAAGGGCCAGAGAAGCAGAGGAAGTTGAAATGCATCCAAAAAACCTGTAAGAAACATCTTTAAGCGATGTTGCACAAAGATGTAGGATGTCAGAAATATTTTCCAGGCATCCTATTTGCAAATGACAAACTGGGGAAAAGACCCTTTTAATCTTTAACATGGAGCAGTAGCTATTGAAGCTGGGAATAATAACCCCATGTCCTTCATTGTTGTTTCTCTACAGTAAGACTCGTTTCCGCTGGATCCAGGAGAGCAGCTCCCACAAGAGTGTGCCTCCTTTTGGCTTAGATGGCGTCTACATTTCTGAACCTTGCCCCAACTACTGCAATGGCCACGGGGACTGCGTCTCAGGGGTCTGCTTCTGTGACCTGGGCTACACAGGTAGGATAACCTTAGGTGGAATTGAAGTAAGCATTGGCTGAGTTACAGCTGGAAATCCAGCATCTTGTTTTTCCTCTCCGGTATTCTGGAAAAATGTATGATGACATATATTTCCTGGGCTGCCAGCAAGAATCTTTCTGTTTTGTTAAATAAAATTCAGCACAGACAAAGCAGAGCAGCTGAAGGCAGCGGACATCATTGATGTTTTTGGCAATCACAATCTTTGAACATCACCATCTGTATGAATGGGAAGGGAATAGCAATAAAAAAGAAAACAAAATAAAATATTATAAACTGAAAAGTCTGCTTAAAAGCGTTTGGATCATCTTCAAAAGAATCGTTGCCATTTTTGAGTCCCCTGGCCATCAGATGGCATGGGACCAGGAGGGAGCATATGTTCTGACAGGCCCTTCTGTGGAAAATTCTGCTCACTTGTGGTTTCAGGGGCTTTTATGCTAAAATAGAAAAAAAATCAAAACCCAAATGGTATGAAAAAACATTGATTGACACAACCAGTTGCACTCTACACTCTTTTCAACCCTCTGTACCAACAAAGCAATAAGCTAACACCTTTTGTCTGATCTGTTTACAATTAAATAAAAGGACATTTTTCTGTTTACAAAAAATGCCTTATCAACATAAAGCATGGCTATTTTTCATCTAGTGAAATAAGCCATCTTAGAGTTTAGAGGAAGAGAGCTTATTCTGCCTACAAAAATTTGTAAAGTGGGTTTGAAAAGGTACAATCCTGTCATCATTTTCTTAGAAAAGCCTGGTGCTTTGTCACATATGGGTGCAAGAGAACCCTCTGCCAGTGTACTGTATCTGACCCTTGCTCTGTTCAGCAGATTCACCAAAGCATCTCCCTCCCCTCTTTTCTTCTTTCTCGAAGCATCACATGGAACCTGCGTGTCTAACGTGCCTAATCACAGTGAGATGTTCGACAGGTTTGAGAGGAAGCTAAGCCCTCTCTGGTACAAGATAACAGGAGGTCAGGTTGGGACAGGCTGTGGTGTGCTCAGCGACGGAAAATCCCTGTACTTCAATGGACCTGGCAAAAGGGAGGCAAGGACTGTTCCCCTGGACACCACAAATATCAGGTCAATC
This sequence comes from Pitta sordida, assembly GCA_013390025.1. NCBI lineage: Eukaryota > Metazoa > Chordata > Aves > Passeriformes > Pittidae > Pitta > Pitta sordida. Next base: position 72,163 of record WEKX01004761.1, read on the forward strand.
CTCAGTGCTGCCTCTCACAGTTTCCTACGTATTTGTGTTGTCTCTTCTGTCCTGTTGCATGTGTAGATGTGAGAAGTTGGGAAATGGTTTTTTTCCAGTCATCGCAGTCTGTACAAGAAATCTTAAAGGCAGAGAAAATACTCTTTTCTTCATTCTGGTGTAATATTTCCTTTTTTTAAAAAGAGAATACATAGATTAAAAACAATGGAATAGCAACAAAAAAAAATATGAACTCTGAATCCTGAGAAGATAGTATGGATTGTATTGTAAGTGGACAGGAAAAAGACATGGTCTTGAAAACGCACAAAACCTAAGGCTGCCCATAGCTGGAGAGAAAAACTCCTTTTCTGCTGACTGTGCTGAATTGCAGGCATAACAATGCTATAGGAGCTGTGGTTTACTTGCCAGATGTTATAAATTACGTAGTCCACTTGTCAGAAGTGTAAAGGAATGGAATGTGAGTTATTTCTGTGTAGCCAGGAGGCTAAGCAGCCTTCAGCTCTCTCCCTGCTGCCACTGAATCCTGCTCCACTGCTAGCAATCATCCCCTTCTCTCGAAATGAGTAACTGACTAATGTAATTAGAATAAACAAAGAGCTGTTAATTCTGTTTAGCCTGGAGTTTGCTGTTTTGTCCAGTATCATGAGGGATCATGCACCTGAAACCTTATGCACCCTATGATTATGTCAGTTAGCTTAATAAAAGGGGCTTCTCCTGGCAAATACTGCTCTGAGAGTAAGTGATGCCATGATTTGCTCCATTACTTGTGAGATTACCCAGCAAAGGCTGGCCTCAAGTTACTGCTAACACTCTCCAGCTCAGGCAGGCAGTGCTCCGTAGGGCAGTGTGGGGACATCCTCAGCTGCTCCCTGGCACAGCACAGCGCCAGCTGCCTTTCCTCTGTTCCCTGCATGTCTGACAAACATGTGAGATACTTATATAATTATGTAAATTAGCTGATAATTAAAATAATTAATTGCTTGACAAATGCATTTTGGACAAGCACATGTTTGTCCTGGAACTCTGGGAAGATCTGAGCACTTCTGTTCCACTGTCTTTAAGGCACCTGTTATTAGTCCTGTGAAGGGTTGTATTAGAAATAATCATGTCATAAAGAGGTCTACATTTAATGTTTTTGAGTTACTACTTCTTTCACAGAGAAATCTTCTCATAAAAGAAAAATATTTCCTTTAGCTTCAATACTACTTTGAAACCACTTTTAATGCCAGATATTCGTATTTACAGCTTTCCTTTTTTTGCAAAGTTTTAAAATACTGAGCAATTCTCTTTTTTTACTTTTAATCTATCACTTTTTTGTACAAGAACATGATTGTCTGATGTTTTAAAACTGCCCCAAGAACATAAATCACCAGAGGGACACGTGATAAGAGCAACTAAGATCTCTTTTCTAAGCATGTACTCATTATGAGAGCTGCTCTCCTGCTGCAACAGATTGTTCAAAACACATCAGCACTTTATTTTTCTGTAAGCGTCGGAGTGAGCAGGTTAACGTCCTTGAGAAATTCAAGCTGGAAGCCACATCCCCGGGCTGTTTTCTAGACAGAACAAACACAGAACACAGTGGTTTTCTCAAATACAAAGGGGACTCATATGGATTTGTTGCTTTCTTCAGTGTGTGTTCCAGAGTAGTAGCCACCTCGTGCTGCATGACCAGACCATGGACTCTTTAGACTACAGCGATTATCCCAGGTGCTTTTGTGTTCTAAGGAGAGAGTAGCTGCTTCAAAAAGGCAACACAACTCATCCCAAAATAAGGGCTAGCAAAGGCCAGTGCTTTGTCTTCTGGAAGCATGTATTTCTTTCTTTCATTAATTACAAGCCATTCTGTGTTGGCCATGTAGACATTCAGCTTCTGACACCTTGCTTTGAATAGATGCATCTCATTTTAACATTTGAGACCATCTGTAACATTAACTGGGTTGGTTTTTTACTAGAAGAAAAGGCAGACTGTTTGTGTGAGGGGTTATCTGAAAGAGCCATACCCTAAAAAGAAAATAATTCCTCAGCCTAGAGTTTCTTTTTTCATTATTGAAGCTAAAATTAATGTCACTTGAAAGAGGAGATTAGAGGGAAGTATTTTCACTCATTTTGGTATTACTTTTTGCATTCAATAATGCCTTGCATAGAATTCAGTTATCTTATTAGGGGTCATCCTAGCCCCTGCACAGTTATCTTTTATTTTTGCTAGGGGTTTTTTTTGGTTGGAGGGTTTTGGTGACTGAGTAAATAGCAGGAAAATATGCCTTGAAAGACATACAGTTAGATATGTGGATTGAGAATTGTGAATAGAAGGCTGAAACTCCTGCAGTAGATTTTTAAGCTGCTTATTTTTCAGGTTAACAGTGTTTCCTCAGCCCTTTTAAGATCTTGTTTTGTTAAATCAGGCATGGAAGCCTGACTGAAAAATTGAAAAATATTGCAAGACACTAAATTTTTTTCATTCTGCAATTCCTGCAGATCTACCTATGCACCTTCCCTATCATCTTGCTTCAGTTACAGCTTTTTGAATGTAAAGTGTAAACTTTATATAGAGAGTGTAAATAATTTTACTTCTTTTTTTTCAAGTACAAAGACACTTTTCCCATTCACCCTTCTCTTCCCAGCAGAGCAAGGTCCTTGGGGACTCAATGTTCCTGGTTTGCTCTGTGCCAAAGGGGTTGAGATTTGCCAGTCTGAGGTATATTGTGCTTCTCAGGGAATCAACTCAACAGGACACTGCCAAACTCAGGTGTCACACTAAAAGCATTTAAAACCAAAGCTTGTGCCCTGAAGCAAATGACAAACAACTACTCAATTTTTAGTATATACATTAAGTGATATCATAATCTTAGCTTTGTTTGTCCTTTTGCCTCCTTATTCCTTTATGTGATTGACTACACTTTTTCCCCGAAATATTAGGAGAATGTCCCATAGCACTAATAGAGCCGGGCCAAAATTAATTTCACCCAGATCATTTTTTTTCATGTTAAACTTCAGAAACTCCCTATAGTCTCTCCATCCCTTTCCTATTGCATGGCCCCAGACACCAAAAGCATAATTTCACTTGCAGCTTTTCCATCCTTCTGACTGACAGTCTGATCCATGGATGTGTTTCCATTGCTGATGAGCTACTGCCTCCCATTTTGATTGCCTGTCCCTTATGACACTCTTCACTATGTGTTCAGTGGGAGCATTTGCCCACAGTGCCTACCTGGCAGCTAGATAAAATGACCACAGAATATATATAATTTTTCCAAGTGGTGACATCTGGCTTGTTAGCTGACTTGGCTCCTGTCTGCTGCCTGCTTTACAGACTCCATTGCTAATGACTGTGCAACCATCCCAGGGAGCTGTTCTGGGTCAGACACTTACAGATCAGATGATCTGATTCACCCTACTGAAGAAAGCAGTTTTGTGTTTTGTCCTTTGTTTTTGCTTTTTAACAGCCTTTACATTTGACAAACATAAAAATTTCATCACAGAACCGTAAATCTTTTCACCTCTGAGACTTCTGTCTGGTGTTTTATTGCCTGAATACTGTCTCAGACAACAGAGCTTCAGCAAACAATAGGACCTACCTGGCTAAATGGTGTAGTACTGTGAGCCTGACTATTCTTGAAGTATCTATGGACTTATGTTAGTAATGAGACTGATGAGGATATTCTGGCTTGTGCCAGTCCCTATGGACAGACAAAATATCTCAGATAGGAAATGAACTGGTTGGAAGGATGAGCTCAGAGGGTGCTGGTGAATGGTGCAACATCCAGCTGGCAGCCAGTCACCAGTGGAGTCCCACAGGGGTCAGTGTTANGGGTGGGTGTGGACCTCTTCTTCCAAGCTGACGACACCAGAACGAGAGGGCACGGCCTCAAGCTACGCCAGGGGAGGTTTAAACTTAATGTTAGGAAGCGGTTTTTCACAAAGAGAGTGATTGCACATTGGAATGGACTGCCCAGGGAGGTGGTGGAGTCGCCATCCCTGGAGGTGTTTAAGAGAAGACTCGATGAGGAGCTTAGTGACATGATCTAGCTGGGGTGTGTAGGGCTGGATGATCCTGTGGTTCCCTTCCAGCTCGGGGTGGCCTGTTAGACTGTGAGGGAACTAGGTTTGTGTTTACTGTTCTGGGATGTGCGTTCGGTCTCTGTACGGGTGTTAGATGGTGAGTTGGACTAGATGATCCTTGTGGGTCCCTTCCAACTCATAATATTCTGTGAATCTGTGAATCTGTGAAATACAGATTTTGATAACAGAACTGGAACCTGGTTGGATTTAGAATCATAAGACAATCATGATGTGGCACTTGGTGCCATGGTTTAGTTGATGAGATGGTGTTAGGTTGGACTTGATGATCTCAAAGGTCTTTTCCTACCTACTTGATTCTGTGATATTTTGTATGTAGCAGTGGATGAGGGAAACTGGAGTCCTATCTGCATCAGACTGACTCTGGCCGTAGTCCTGTGGCTTGTCTGTGATTTTACCAAAACCACTACAGATTAGGACCAAATTCCCTAGAGCAAAGGGAGTTGTGGAGAATTCTTTGAGTGGTAAATCAAGCCTTATTTCTTCAGACAGAGAGAAAAATTCACCTCAGAATTAGTATTTTAAATAAAGAAGTTAACTACAGGCAATAGAACGATTACATCTTCCTAAATTTAAAATCTGGCTAGGAAACAAGGAGGAGAATGGCATCACAGCTTGCAGCATGCAAAAGCTCATTGTGGGATTGAGTCCAGTTTCTCTGCTTTGCTCAGATGCTGTTTTGGGTGTGCAATGCAGACAACCTGTGAAGAAGGTGTAGATGAGGCGGTGATTACATTCTCAGTCATCTCACCTCTCTTTACCTTCGTTATGATCCCATGAAAGTCAGATGAATGTCTGAGACATGCAGTGAAATTTGGTAAATGAGCAGCAGGACACTAATTGAAATTAATTCCTGTTACATAGCACAATAGTGCAGGTCTAAGAGGAAATGTAAATTACTCCGAAACCAGTGTCATGATTAAAAATATCGGCTCAACAAGGATACAAGGGCACCATTGCAGATAGGAAAAAAAAAATTAACAGTATTTTGGAGCACAAAAATGGGTTAAATTATTTTTTCATATATAGCTAAATGGGGATGTTTCAGGCTAGTCCAGAGCAGGGTTGCCTCAAAAGGTTTTGTGGCATTAGAAGGGTTGCAGAAAGTGGTTCTGGGAAAAATTGAAGACATTGAAAAACATTCATGCAGAGATACAGATTAAAAGGTTGCTATGGTTTGCAGTAGAAAGGAATAAGAGAAGGTTAAACACTGACTACAGGGCAGGTTGAAAGAAAACAGATCAGGAATATTTTTTTCATCATTTCATGATGTCAGAACAAGAGGATATTCAATGAAATAAAAGTGTATAGATTCAAAATCGAAGGGTCCACTTCACAAAATGTTCCATGAGCTCATTTCACTGAAAATTGTTTACATCAAGAATTTAAGGATCATAAAAGGATTGGTGGTTTAGTGAGGATATAATAATTTTATAATAATTTTATTGCAACTCCAGTGCAGTATGCTAAGGCTTAAACTAATTTCCAGTCCCAAGAGAACAAGGTAAAATATGATGTAAGGAGCAGGTTTGCCTACTTTAGAGATTTTGCAACTTTCGTGAGAGATGGAACTGCTAATTTCTGCTGTTCACTCCAAAAATATATTTATTAGGTATAGGATTAATAACCCACATCACCTTCTTCTTCTTGAATCTTTCACTGTCTACTATAGCCATGTTTGATTTCCCTGGGAACATTACCTAATCAATAAGCCTGGCATAATGACCTAACTGAAAATGCTGCATTAGGTAAGAGGGGAAAATTATCATGACTGATCTTGTGCTATCAGAAGATAATTACACTTCTTCTCTGTCCTGTGTTTTTTTTACAGGCTAGTTCAATTTTATGTACAAATTGGAAGCAAGACTGTTGGTAACTCCTGCAACAGACCAAGAGCCAGGAATGAAGGTAAAGCCCTATTTCTTTATAATCATAAGCTTTCTGTATTTTGCTTTTTTCTGCAGTCCTTTTGCCTTTTGCTGCCTTTAAAAAATCCAAAAGATTGTTTTATTTTGTAACATAAATGGTTTATCTCTTCAGTTTTCATAAATGGTGGAGAAAGAAATTTGCTTTCCATTGACATTTCTATTTATACTTAGTTACAGAAAACCTAATGGTGATCTATCTGTAGGAGTAACTGTTGGAGCTGTGATGGTATAAGAAAGACATTTACAAGAAAAAGTGTAATAACTTTCATTAGGCTACTTAAAAGTGTTGAAAAACAGGTAAATTTACAAGTATCCAGAACTTCAGATCTGAAATAAACGGAATGAAATCCAAGTTCAGGATAAACCTCCATTTCTGCCATGAAGAAGAGTTGTGTGCCTGAAAACTTGTTCAGCTTCTCAACTACACCAGTCTAATAAAAAAATTGGCTTCCAACCCAGCTCATGCATGATTTACCTGAAATGCAAAATTATAAAGTTGCAGATGAACATTTATTTGCAGCTGAACATTTGAATAAATTCATCTCTTCCAGATGACTGCTCTCTTATTTTACCCACGTGCTTAAAGTTACTGGGGTGAGGGGGCTGATATTTGTGTTTTGAGATGGATCAGCAGAGTTTTGGGAGCAGACTACCCATGTAAAGTGGTCTAGTTGCATGAGGACAGACCACTGACATTTGGTAGATGAGAAAAGATAATTTTCCTCTCAGGATAAATCGTTTAACATCAGTGGACTGCTTCCTGATATTTGACATTTACACTGACTTGCTGAGAAAAGCTGTCATCTTGTAGCATAGATTACACTGAGGGTTTGATTGTCCTCTCAGCTTGTACCACTATAAGACACAAAAAAAGTGATCAGTTACCTTTGAACATAGTCCAGTATAAAAGAGTTGTAAGAGAAGAAATATACATAGATTCTTCTTTTGTTTGTTATTCCCTTTGATGAACACGTGACTTCACATTTCTGTTATGTTGTAGTAGTTGCCATACTGTATGTACAATAGAAAGACTATCTTTAATTGTCTAAATGTTCTAATTAACTTCCAAAGAAGATGTGAGCTTTCATACATAGCATGAGCATTGTGTGCTACTTATATTGTGAGCCTAGCTATCAGAATTACAACTTAGTGTTCCACACAAACTGCAAGGATACCCAATGAAATAGATACTGATTATATTAAAAAGTCACGTTATTTCTATAATTTCTGTGGTACAGTCATAAGTTTCAACTGAGACTGTAAAAGATTCGATCCTTTGATTTTGGTGAAGAAAGACAAGATAATGTGTGGCAGCTGGTGACCCATATCACCTTTCCAAAATCCCTCACAGGGAGGGAGTACAGGCTGAACTGCCCTTCACTTGGTTCTGCACAGTCAGACTAACTGCTTGTTTCAATTTTAAATACAGGCCTTGTTGTTCAATACACAAATGACAATGGGATCACCTGGCATTTGCTGCGAGAGCTGGACTTCATGTCATACCTGGAACCCCAGGTGGTTTCAATAGACTTACCTCGGGAGGCCAAAACCCCTGCCACTGCTTTCCGCTGGTGGCAGCCACAACACGGTAAGCAAGGCCATCCTAAAAATTCATTAAGCAGCTTTACACAACCTGCATGTCAATGCCACGCAATGTGGACATGTTCTGCAGAAACCTGAGCTTACCAAAAGTACAGCATTTTGAACAGTTGGGTGCTGTAAGTGCATATTTAGGCTTTCCAGAGTCACACTGCGGGTGTGATTGTCATTTATAGCAGCAAGATCAGGAGTGGGCTTAAGAGTAAAATTGTTTAAGAGCTAAGTTTAAACCAAAGACACTGAGACAACAGAGGGAAAGGGAAAATAATATTGTATTTTTTCAAAAAAGTCTAAATATCTCCACACTCCAAATCAGGACTCCCTCCTCCCATCTTTTCTGGTGTTCCAGCACCCAAGTCTCCCGCCTTACGCTGCACCTGCAAAACCCACTCAGCCACTTCCCACATCCTCAGCTCAAAGTAAAACTCCGCTGCTGACTGATTCCTACAGCCACCGTGGGAGCCCCCACCTCACAAGGGAGCAATTTATTACAAGTGTCCTGATTGTCTTGCCTTTGCAAATGGCATCAGTGCTTGGATCCCTGCTGGAAATATAGAGCAATATTCAGAAATGTGCAGCAGAGTACATTTTAACAGCAATTCCATGGGGAGCAAAGCACACAGCTTACATTAAGGCAGTTATGGTATCAGCTTCTTAGAGACTACATATTTATCATTTTGATGGCTGATGTTATTCATATATTTTCTTACTATGTATGTGCTGGATTTAATTGTCCACATGAGATAAGGGAGTAGGCAAGGCAGTAGGGATGTTATTTAAGAAGCCAGTTCCTTTGTCAAAAAGTGCTCAGCAGCAACTAGTGCACCACAGTCATCATTCTGTGACAATCATTTGCACTGGTGAGTGGTGTGACATCAGACTTGCTGCTCCCTACCTGTGTCCTCCTCATGGCCACTAGCTCTGGCAGCGCCTGGATGACATCTGTCCCTGTGGAGAGTGATCACTCCAAGACAACTCTAAGAGCCCTGTGGCTCCCAGTAGAAAGGAAAGTTTATGACTGGACATTGAAATCACCTTCCACACCAGTGCCTACAGGTGACAACCACTTCTCATTACCGATGTTAGTTCCTCCATGGACTGTCCTTTGTCTGCCATACCTCAGTGCACAGTGGCCCTATCAGCAGTGACCCACATTCCTCATAGTGGCAAGACAAAAGTCCTGGCACATAGCTATGAGCTTGCAATTTATTATAAAGTCTTTCCTTCCTCTCTCATGAAGGCAGTGATTGTGCAGTAGGATTTTTTTCAGCATGCCAGTAGAAAGGTGAATTGAAATGCAAGGCTGAATAAATGGGCTGGAGATGATGATGAAAGTGAAATGCCTGTAGGCTGGAGAGCAAGAGAAGAGAAGTTTCCAGGAAGGAGAACAGCTATAAATATTATCTGTATCCAGAGCCTTCAGCATTTTCCTTTGTGTACTATTCTCTTTCATACAAAGCTACCTTGGGAACTAGACGGAGGCTTTTCCAACTCAGCTGCAGGAAATGGCAGTAACATTGTGACCTGCAAAATGAAAACTCCTAATCCAGGGACTCAAGAAATGTCTCGTTCAAACACAGGGAGAGCATATGATGTCAAAGGCACTGAAGCTAAAGAAATGAAGAGGGAAATACCTGTGTTTATTTGTAATAGAAACATATTCTCAAGTCCAGGTGCATCCTTGAGTGATGTTTTAGTCTTGTTTAACAATGCTCAGGCTGTATGACTGAGCAGTGCTCATTGGGAGAACACAGCATATGGGCAGAAAAAACAACTTACATGGGCTACACTAACCTGTCTATTCTGGTTTTTTATAGGGAAACATTCAGCTCAGTGGGCTTTGGATGATGTCCTTATAGGGATGAATGACAGCTCTCAGACTGGCTTCCAGGATAAATTTGATGGCACTGTGGATTTACAAGCAAGCTGGTACAGAATACAAGGAGGACAAGTAGACATTGACTGCCTGTCTATGGACACAGCTCTGATGTTCAGTGAAAACACTGGTATGTGTTGTGGAAGATTGTTACGTTGTGTATGAGTCTATTTTATAAATTATTTATGGATCAAGTTTCACAAGATGGGACGTATAGACAAATTGAGGCATGTACGAGTAATCTGCAGGGAAGAAAAGGCTGGAGAGAGTGAAGATAAAGACAGCAAATTTGAATGACATTACTGAAAGCGTATGCTAAAGGTATACTTTTTGTTATGTTTTTTCTCTCTTTTCTCAGGAAAACCTCGTTATGCTGAGACTTGGGATTTCCATGTGTCGGCCTCCACTTTCTTGCAGTTTGAGCTGAGCATGGGTTGCAGCAAGCCATACAGCAATTCCCATAGCATTCACCTGCAGTATTCTTTAAACAATGGGAGAGACTGGCACCTGGTGACAGAAGAGTGCGTCCCTCCAACAATCGGCTGTCAGCAGTACACCGAGAGCTCCATCTACACTTCAGAAAGATTCCAAAACTGGAAGAGAATTACTGTCTACCTCCCACCCTCAACCAAGTGAGCACTGCTCTTCTGGCTGCTTAGCATGATAAAGGTTTTGCTGATCTAATTTGAACAAACATCCCCCAGCTTGGGAACGTTCTGCATGTCTTTTAAATTTTTAAATGTGTGTTGTCACGCCACTAGAATTTTAAATTTCACTTCAAAATATTTCATCAGCTGTAACATGAACTGTAGGAACTTAATGAAGTAACAACTTTGATGAGTGAATTCTCAAGTCTTGCCTATAATCTATGACAGTAAGAACAAGAATGATAAACCAGCTTTTTTAATATTTATGCCATAAGAAGCAAGAATTAATATCCCGGCCCATCCTTTCACGTAGCACTGTTTTTTGTCATTCCACATAATTTATCATCCAATATTTAGGCATGTTGGTCATGGCATGCAGCAAGTCAAAACACATATTACTGAACATGCCACCTTCACCCTTTTGACCTGGAGGAGAGTTCTGCTTGCCTCCTTGTGATTTCACATGGTTTTAAGTGGATGTGACAGATGCTGGCATCCATCTCTCTAAATAAAGCCTCTAGTTTAGAAATAACAGATGGTGATGATATTGCTTACCATTGTCCCGAATAGTTCTGTAATTCTTCAAAGCACCCTACACATTACCTCTGTAAATTTCATCACCCAGAAGATACAGTGATAAAAATGGACACACAGTAAATGAAGTGGGAATGGGTTTCACATCTTGGTTTCACTCCAGAGGACCACACATCATCATCCAAGGAATTCTTTTTTTCAAAATGCTTTCCTCTTGTGAGGATAACAAGGCAGTCAGCAAGGACAGCAGTGTGTATGCATGAGCATGTTTGTACTTATATTCATACATTTTCTTATAAGTATATGAACATATATAACTATTTTTTTTCTCTTTACAAAACACATCATATAAATGAACTTTCATAACCTCTTACTTTACTGAAGAAATTTTATTGTGTCAACTCTGCTAGCAACATATGTCAAATGTTAATGGAAGTACTCTTTTGCTCTACCACTTTGCTGGTCAGCAACAGTTACAGCAATGTTCTTATCATTTTGGGTACCTTCCTTTAGAACATGCTGGAATTCCATCTGAAAAACTAACCTGAGAAATTGAAGCTTCCAGTTTCATCTGGAATATGAATCTTTTCTGAATAAGGGGGCCACACTTACTAACATGCTTTTCTTCTCCTGAAGTCTGTGGGATATTCTTTATTAACTAGGACTTTGTGGAGCAGAAATCTTGAATCCTGAAATACATTTACTTTGTTTTTAATAGCTCTCCCAGAACACGGTTCAGATGGATTCAATACAACTATGCTTCTGGTGTTGATTCTTGGGCTATCGATAACGTGGTCCTGGCTACAGGGTGCCCCTGGATGTGCTCAGGTCATGGTATCTGTGATTCAGGTCATTGCATGTAAGTAGAAAGCTGCCTAACCTGTTTCATAGAAAGGAGATTTTATCTAGGCTGTTTTATCCAGCCTGATTTTATCTAGCCTGCTGGATGGATAACACCTTTTCCTCCAAATTTGTTACTAGGTGTGACAGAGGTTTTGGAGGTCCATACTGTGTCCCTGTCCTTCCTCTGCCATCTGTCCTGAAGGATGATTTCAATGGTAATTTGCATCCAGACTTGTGGCCTGAAGTCTACGGTGCTGAGAGGGGAAACCTGAATGGTGACACCATCAAGTCTGGAACAGCTCTCATTTTCAAAGGGGTCAGAAATTACTTGCATTTAAAAAATTAATAAAAAACAGTAGAGTTAGAAAATAAACTTTTTGTTGTTTTCCACATCTGTTTATGTCAAAGTCTTCAGGGGATAATTTGACATTTTCATTTTTCTTGGTTTTTCCTGCCCTAAACATGCACCATGTTTGTCACAGTTTTCTTTTTTATGAGCACATGTGTTTCATCTGTTTGTTGGGTATTACTTTCATTTGTGGTATAAATTTCCTCTTAACCACTAAAGGAAAAGAATGAAACTCTGAGCTGAGATTCTTGAGGTGAAGTGAATTAATTGGAAATACGGTACACATTACAATCATCTTGAAATCTCCCAATTGTCTTTTTAGTATTTTGAGTAAGACAAATAAGACTGTGGTCTGTGCTAACAATGTTTATGTAGTTAGCCTTTAGCTTACTCAATTCTAATTTTTTTTGTGTTTTCTAGCTCTTTAAATACTTTTTTGCTAATTACATGTTTTAAAAGTCCAGGAAACATCATACTCTCTGAGCTTCTCAGTTCTTCAATAAAATGCATAATAGAAAGACTTTTGTTCATGTAAGCACTCAAATCTTAAGATCACACATTAGTCTTCATTTGACACTGTAAATTCAGATGCCTCAAAAAAGCAAAGTTTAATAATGTTCGGTGTATAAATTAATTCTTTAGAAATATTTATTTCCAAAGCCTTGACTCCAGTTCAACATCTGTAGATTATTTAAATCCCAAATCATAAGGTATGAATTGTCTGAAATTTGGATATGTTGTTCTTCCAGATTGTTCCCATGGGGGAATGGGTCTGAGAAACAGGGGAGCTCTGAGAGGCAGTTTGCCAGAACTCTGCACTATGGAGACTGTCTCTGGCCTCAGGATCCACACAACATGTAGCTCATCTGTAAAGATGGACAGGACCTTAGGGGTCACTGAGGTTTCCTGTCTGCTCCTTTTCCTCACTGCTGTAAATCATAAGGTTTCCCCAGAGAAGCATATTTGTAGAAAATATTTTTGAGGCACAGAAAATAACTCCTAGAGAGAACTGTTCCTGCCTGAAAATTAGGGTGCTTGGCTACTATACAGTTTGCACAAAAATGAGTGCAGTATCTTCCACTTAATGTCTATGTCAGTGCTTGCAGATCAGATCACATTGGTTCAGAGCACAAACCGAATGAGCTGTAGCTGTGTCTGTACCTGATCATGCAGTCGTGCCTCTGGTGAGGACACGCATCCATATCTACCCATTTCCATTACTGTGGCTCACTTTTCAGGGCTACTCTCCCCGTTTTCTGCCAGGGATAAGGTGTGGGACAGAGTCAGTAGCAGACAATATCCAAACAATATTAAACTGCAGAACATCTCTAATAATGGGAACTGAGATTCACACTTCATATTCTGTATTTGCAGGAAGGACTGAGAATGCTTGTTTCAAGGGATCTTGATTGCACCAATACTGTGTACATCCAGTTTTCATTTAAATTTATTGCCAAAGGTAAGATCACTGTTGATTCCCTCTCACATCTCTAGCTTTACTAGTACATAGTAGCATCACAGAAAAGAATATAGATATACATTTTCAACTTCATTGTACATGATCATCAGTTTATGGTAGATTATATGAGAACTTATTTGAAATTTTGCATCATCCCTACCTTGCTACCGACTCCATGGGTGTCTGTGGCATTCCTAAGAAAAAAGTAAATTCTGATGTTGTCAAAAACAGCACAGCTAGTGCAGACTCTGAGCAGAAGAGAAACAAAATAGCTCAAGATTTTTAGAGATTTTCCACTACGTTGAAAATAAAAGAATTTATCAATTTTTTAGGTCATAAAATGGTGCCTACCGTAAATTATTTATTGGATGGATAGGGAACTTTAGTACAGTGGTAAGTGTCCCCACCTGGCGTGTGGGAGACCCGGGTTCGTTTCCCGCCAGGGAGACAGTGTTAAGAGTTGGACTCGATGATCCTTGTGGGTCCCTTCCAACTCAGAATATTCTGTGATTCTGTGATTCTGTGAACTACAGGGCTTTTCATTTTCAATCTTCAGTCCAATGGATTAAAAACTCATATCATTTGACTGCCCAGTAGGTATCTTGAGGATGACTAAAACTTCATAATTCTATTTAATTGTATGAAGAATAGTCAGACTTTGCAAGACAAGTTTACACATTGATATAACAAGCTTGGGACAGTTTCTGTAGTACAAGAACTTTCAAGCCAATGATTCTGTCCAAGCCCCTGTCATCTCTGGCGTTGCAAAATAATTTTACCCAAGTCAGGAGTAACATGGTAGGGAACTACTAACTTGCTTGAAGGTTTGAGTTACTCCCATGAAATTTCAGAAGTTTTTCCCAGCATTGCTGGTAGAATTGTCACTTTCAGACCAAATTCTGAGTGTGCAAAAACTCCTCTCTCTTTGGAGGAAGAAAGACATCCACAGCTTCTTCAGGAACTCCAGTGCCCTGGGAGTGGACCCTGACTCACCCTTTGCCAACAGCTGCTCAAAAATAATTTTGAATCACTTCTTCTTCCTACATAAGTGTATTAGCCAAATCTCTGCATGGACAAGTAAAAATTAGCTCTTTGTGAATTATGATTGATTTCCTTTAATAAGCACTTAATAATTATGTTTGGCTATTTATTCCTACTGCAAGTACATATTTTGTTACAGTCAACCCTCTCTACTTTGCGGTTCTCCAATCGCTGTTTCACCTCTTCATGGTATGATTTTTCCATGATTGAGGAGATCCGCTTCGCAAGGCATTTGCAACTGCACCTGCGTGAACTGACAGTCATGGATATTCAGACAGTCATGAATATGCAAATTAGCCTCACATGTTGTGCCACAAGGACCTCAGGCGTACTGCTCTGCCCGCTCCATGCCCACCCTGCTCTGCTCAGAGTAAGGCAGCTGCAGCAGGTCCCTCAGTGCTGCACCTGTCTCGTTCTGCTCAAAGTGAGGCGCGTGCCCTGCTCCACTTGGAGCAAAGAGGCTGCAGTCTGCCCACATCCCGCCTGGTGATGATTTGCATAGTTATGAAAGATTTACACACGATCAGGGTGGACATGGTGTCTGAGAGTTTCTGGAGGAAGACATGGTGTCCAATCTTGGACATCATGTCTACCCTGAGCATGGCAAGACCAGGTCTACTTACTTGGAGAGATGCCAGGACAGCGCTAGCTTCCCTGGCCGAGCGGAAAAGGGTTTTTTTCTGGTGCGAGGTGGCCATGGGCACTGGGAGGCGCCAACAGAAACACCAGCACACAGTGGGGTGGTGCTGAAACAGTACCAGAGCGCGCCAGTGCTGAGGAGGGCAGCATGAGGAGGCGGGGCAAATTTGTGTATTAATGAGCTGCCTATCAATGCAGACGGAGAGCTTCGCGGGGGGGCGGGGGGACCAGACCTGCAGTACTGTGATAAAAGAGGGTCAACTACTATTATTACCATATTACTACTATGTATCTATTTTATCATAAAGATAGAAAACAACAGCATCCCCCAAAATAATAGCACACTATATATTTTGTGCTTATGAGCAAAATCATTGCAAAGAATTCTTTTACAAAACTATGCCTTGGAAATATTTCTATACATAATCATTGCCAAAATATGAAAAAATAGTGTGAGTAAAGGCAAGAAGAGCCTATAGCTCAAGGCTGGATTTTGAAGCTTGAACCACAAGGAATAAGGCTGTGAAACTCCATGAGAAATCATGTGACGTCTTAGCCCTAATCATGGGTCCAGAAGTTAGTCCCAACAAGCTCCCTAATGCTGAATGCAAATTAATATAGCTGGGCACATCACTGAGCTATAACCATTGAGAGCAGTGTGTTGTTTACTGTTAATTGCCACAGATTAGCTGAAATCAACCCCTGGCTGCAAACATCTCTTCTCTACTCTGTTTCACACATGGTTCTCGAAGAGATAATTTACACTGGATCAGAGGGAAACAGAAGCATGTGCAAATTTAGTTAGTTTAGGAACAGAACATGGAAGAAACTTGCAAAATAATGCACAATGAGTCAGGGATTTAGTACATTTAGTTTAGTACATTTCTTCTGCTAGTTGCTGCCCTCTGACTAAGTTTCTTGGGACATGCCATTACTTTGCCACACCATGAAGGGAGCCAAGAGTGTAAATTTGTCTGAGTGAGAACTCAGCTCAGAGATACCACCTCTTGGACATTGATCTTACTGGTGAGCAAGTTAGGCAAAGGCCTAAATATACACTGGGGAGTGAGCTTGTGTAGTGTCACCAGCATCGAGCAGGAGTGCTGGGCCCTAATTAGCATGTGTTAATAGCTAGGGCTGTAAAGAGCCTTTTATTTCTTTACTCTTTAAAGCTGTATGTAAAAACAAAAGGAGGAGCTGGTTAGAAAAATGCAGATTTTACCATCAGTTCTTCTGATTTTTAGGCCCAGCTGAAAGCATAAAATATTGTTTTGTTGTTAAAACATGCTAATAAAGATCCTCAAGGCTTTCAATTATATATTACATATAACTATATATAATCAGTTTTATATATATATGATTTCTGGGCATGAATATATTCATAGTAGTGTCTGCAGTCAGAGCCATAGACTATAAATTCATGAGGATAAGGACTGTGTCTTTATGTGTGGGTGTTAGAGATGGTGACGGTAATGTCTAGTACCTGGGCAAAACAAGCAAATAAATACTGAATTACTGTAAAATGTCTGTAGTAGAAGGAGCTAGTTTTGTTTTAATAGAAAATACTATAACACTGAGATAGCTCCACATCTAAGTAATTAACTATGACTGTACATCTAATGAACAACAATATAAATTTAGGTCCTAATTCATTAGCATTTTGCAAGCAGACAAGTAAGGGAAAGCACAGGAAGGTGTATGTGTACAACATATATATACAGTTATACCCCCTCGTTAGTGAGAAAGGGGACAGGCCAGGGGTCTCGCAGAACGCCAAACTCGCAAAGAAGTGCAGGTCGTTAATATGCATGCAGGCCATGCCCATTGCTCCACACACCCACCCCGGCAGTCCAGAGCGCTCCGGACAATTTTCTGATTTTCCCCTCAGGCTGTCAGCACAGGGGAGCAAAGGGAACCATTTCTGAGCCCCCTCTGACTCAGGAGACAACCCCCTCCCAAGAATCTGTTGGCTTTTCCGGGCTGCTGCGGCCGCGCTCCACAGCACAAACCCCGCGCCGCGGCTCCCCCACCCCGACCCCGATGTGCGTGCCCACAGCGTCCCGGCATGGCGTCTCGGGCCACCGGGGCTGCCGCGGGGCCGGGGGCTGCTGCAGGGCCCAGCTGCCGGCCCGCCACGGCTGCCGCAGGCCTCTAAATGCCAGGCTGAGCTGGAGAAACTGTGCGCCCTCCCAGCATGCCCTCCCCAGGGGGCGGGCCCGTCCCGCCTCACAGGGAGAGCCAGCACCGCCCCTCGGCAAAGCAGAGGCACAGCGCATGTGTGCTCTGGGGAACCTCACGGACCCCGGAAGCCGGACTGCGAAAAAATTGCTTCGCAAATGGACGGGGTCATAAAGGAGAAGTCGTGATGCAGCAGGGATTCACTGTATATATATAACCTCTCAACAGCTTAAGTTGTTAAAGGAAGCCCATACTTTCTAATAGATCTCATAGGAACCTAATTGCATTTATATTTGAAGAAGCATTCCTTTTAACTTACTAGTTTTTAATGAACATGAATCTATGTCCTCTCTGCTCCAGGCACCCCCGAGAGGTCTCATTCCATCCTGCTGCAATATTCTGTCAATGGCGGCATCACTTGGCACCTAATAGATGAGTATTACTTCACTCAGACTACAGATGTCCTCTTCATTAACGCCCCTTTGCCCAACGCAGCCCAAAGTAACGCAACGCGGTTCAGGCTCTGGCAGCCTTACAACAACGGTAAGGAAGAGACACCCACGGGAACTCAGGCCCATATGTGCACAGCTCAGCATCTGTAGGAGGCTGGGATTTTTAAACTGAACAGTTACAGAGACTCTTAAGTCATGGACTTTGTGTTTGAACTTTAATGAAATTTAATTAAAAGTACCACGGGATTATGTTTGCTGTTCTTACAAAGCTGTTGCATGTTTTAAAGTGAAAGTACTTTCACCTGATACCCCTTGACTGTGCACAAAAAGCTACCAGCTTTGGCCCTGGAGGGAGTGGGCAATCAGGCAACACCAATAAAGTTAACTTCACTCAGGTTCTTCTCATTATTTTTAATGGACCTGATTCTCATTTACACTGAGGCCCCACTAGGATGCTCCAATTATACAAAAGTGTCCCAAGTGTAAATGCCAACTGAGCTTACCTTACTAAGATTTAACTAGGCATTAAAAACCCATTTAGCAAGAGTATGTAGTGAGCAGTTAATCTTTTGATTAAATTGTAAAGGACTAGAAAACCACAAGAGGAGGGCAGCTCATTCCTCCTGATTACATATGTGACAGCTGAAGAAAGCTCTGCTCTGCTCTCAGTTACTCTGAGCACATTTCTTAGCAGAAACTGACACTAAGGGATCATTTAGATGTAGTGATACAGCAACAATTTATTCTCTGCAGGCAAATTCCTAGCACACCTCTGACAAAGAACAGACAAACAAAAAATTTAAATCTGGTCCTGATAATCCAGTTCCAGTTTATTCTTCTGATGTTTCCTGCCTAAAACAATTATCTAAATTTTTCTTGCTGATCTTATCTTTAAATAAAAATTTTATTCAGAAGAAACCTTTTAAATTTCTCTGATCAACTCAAACACAAACTTTTAACTATTTAGTTAGATGAAAAAAAATTACACAGAGTATCTATCAATCTAATCCTTCCTCTCCAGTTTGAAAACACCAATTTTCCAATGTGTATGAATACATAATCCATTGGAGAGAAGGTTACTCAGAGTTTCCTTCTCTCCTGAAGAGCTATTTCCGCCAAAGATGAGCTTCTGACTTCAAGGAAAATGTTGTAGAACAAAATTGCACTTTGTGGCTGCTTGAGGTCTACAGCCACTGTTCATTTAGATCGTTCCTAATTGAAGAAGACATTGATGATAGAGTTTCAAAGTAAATGTGATTTATATAGAAGATAATTGTTCAACACAAGTTTTTCACTCTTTGGTTTGCTCTGACTTCTATGAATTTTAGGGAATAAAATTTTAATTTTGCAGGGTCAGGCTACAGAGCAGCATGGGGACTATATTCATGGAAAGTGAAGACTTTCTATCTTCTATTTTTATTTTCATGAAAATCAAAATAGTGAAGCCACTCTTTTACCACTCTCTTCTCCACATAATCCATAAATACTGGCTACTGTTCTGCTCTCTGATAATAGTAATACTAGGTCTTAATGGGAATATTTCCCTTCTCTTTTTAGGTAAAAAAGAAGAAATCTGGATTATTGATGACCTCATTATTGATGGAAATAACTTAAAGAATCCCATTATCCTTTTGGATACCTTTGACTTTGGTCCTAAAGAGGACAACTGGTTTTTCTATCCTGGTGGAAACATTGGGCTTTATTGCCCATATTCATCTAAAAGAGCTCCGTAAGCATCTCTCAGCAATATGTAAGGAAGAAGTGGCTGTGCAGTAAAATGAGTCTAAAGCATTCCTTTCCTTTCCTTTTTTCACAGGGAAGAAGATTCAGCCATGGTTTTTGTTTCAAATGAAGTAGGAGAGCACTCCATTACCACACGGGACCTGAGTGTAAACGAAAATACCATCATCCAATTTGAGGTACTTGTCCTCAGAAAGTTGATTTGCCTTTTGTTTCATGCATTCTGTTCTTCCGTGTTCCGCTCTTTGGTGTATTCGTCAAGCTGTTTTGATTGCCAAGTAGAGAAGCCTGTAATTGATCTGACATTACTTTCTCTCATAATGGGAAATATCATAATGGGCATATCATAATGGTTCCCATACACAGATAAGGGAAATTTCTGTCTCGAAGTGTTCTATTTTCTTGCCTAAATTACTCCTTTGTCCATGCCTATAAACTTGCACTGACTTACTTTAATGCTATGTCCTATGAGTTGGAGAATCAGCACTAGCAGACAAGATAATGAGGAAAATATGAGGGTCCAAATTGCCATTTCGCAGCCTGCTCAGGTGCAACAGGAGTGCAACATTTCTGTGAGCTGACACAATGAAAAGCTACAACTTCATCTGTGAAAGTAGAAAATGATTTTTCCTACCTGCTGGCTTAACTTCACTGTTGTACTTTCTCAGAGAGACAAGTTTCCTCTTGCTTCTGCCCACATCATAGACGCTTCAGATGAAGCTGCTCTTTGGCCATGATGGGCTGAAATCATCCCATCTTAGGGAGTTAACTAAAGCTCATTAATAAGGAGCATGTTTTCCATATAGTTGGTGGAAACAGGTACCCCAATGACAACACAGATTTTAAACTAAACTGTGATTTATCTTAAAATCTAAATTGTGCATTTTCTAGGGCTGCTGATGGCTTTAACCATTTAGCCTACTATGTGTTAGTTTAGAGACGTCACTATGTTGTAGTTAGGAAATTGTAAAAGAATCTGTAATGTAAATTGCCATGCCACAGTTTCCAGGCTGCTTTTAACAAAGATGTAGCATGCTGAAGCATTAAACAGCAAATTATATGAGTTTATAAGCAATTACTAAAATGATACTAAGGGTTTTCCAAGAAAACTAGATTTAGCTGTGTATTCATGCACACTTCAGTTTGTCATGCAACTGAATCATAAATAATTGAATGCAAACCATTTTCTGTTTTAAAAAATACATTACAGCCTGTAGAACAAAAATGTTTGAGGTCACTTTAAGATATTCATAAGTCTTCAGAGCATTAACCCCATAAAATCTACATGCTTACTTCCATATGTGGTAAGAACATCATTTTCAGCCCACATTTTTGAGAACATTAGTGTAAATGAAGGAGTTATGAGTAATGTGGTAGGGTTTCTCTCTGTCTCAAGAGTCAAAACCTATATTGGGTCAAGAATCTCTCTAAATTTCCAGATGAGTAGACAACGCCTCTAGTCAAATGTAGGTTCATGGGACACGTGCACTGAAGAGCAATTAAGGAAATTTGATGTAGGATACACTTTCAACATTCATGCACAGTTCTAAGTATTACTGGGCTTTAGAAATAAATAGATTTTCGTTACAGAACAGCATGTTAGAAATACACATTTTTTGCTACAAAGATAGATAAAAACCCCAAAATGTTTCATAGTTTTTGGACAGGCTTTGTATTTCATCAGCAATGGTAAGTACGGTACATCTTATTTTATATGACAGTCATCCTGTAAAGAAACTAATTACTCTCTTGTATAATCAATATGAAATCATAAGAATATCTTAATATCAGCATAAAAGAAAAGCAGACTAATTTGCATTGGTTGCAAGCAGAAAAGATGTCTTAGAAGCACTCAGAGACATTTTGTAGTTTTTTCAGTAGTAGAACTGGGTTTTGTGTAAGTTTTCTTCCTTTTCTTCTGGTGTTCTCTACACCAGAGATCTTGTAAGTGTCACACCCTGAGAAGTCTGACGCTGCCAATCTAAGTTTTAGTGTGACATTGAATCTAAATCCAACCCAGTTATAATACTCTTTTATTGGTGTCCTAGGGCTTTGCCATTATACATGAACAAATGGTCAGTGAGTATGAAAGCTGAACATATTGAAATTATACACCACACATCCTGTTGTTGTTGAAAACATTTTCTTTATTTTCTTTTTTTTGGGGTGGTGGTAAATGTAAGCACAGTGCAACTCAGCAATTTAACAAAAAAGTTTGTATTTGTACTTTTTCTTTTCATATTTCTGGGTTTAAAAAATACTTTTTTTTTTGTGCTGTGATTACTTTAGTACCTGACAGAGGTACAAGAGCTGATGGATTTGATCCAATAATGTTAGTAGCAATCTTTTGGGATTTTGTCCAATTATCTTTACAGTTTTTTCTTACTAGAGGTAGTTGGGGATTTCATATCACATTCATTTTACAATAAACCAGAATGTGATATACCCATGGATATGTGTGGCGGTGTGCAGGAGTTCACGTTCACATACATGTTCTGAGTGCATCATCCCAGTTGTTAAATGACTTCCCAAATCATTCTTCTCACGGGCTAAATAAATATCCTACCAAACATGGGAGGCTTACTGAGGCAAAAGAGTGAGACCAGGAGTCTCACAGCCTGCCCTGTACCATCTTCTACATTGAATATCTTGGCCCCCAGATCAATATCGGCTGCACCACTGACAGTTCTTCTGCTGATCCAGTAAAGCTGGAGTTCTCACGAGATCTGGGGGCGACCTGGCACCTTCTGCTCCCCTTGTGCTACAGCAGCAGCAGTCACCTCAGCTCCCTCTGCTCCACCGAGCACCACCCAAGTAGCACTTACTACGCAGGCACTACCCAGGGTTGGAGGAGGGAAGTCATTCACTTTGGCAAACTGCACCTCTGTGGGTAAGTGTCCAGCTTCTATTCCTGCCAAGCTGCCTATTGCTTTGTTTTTATTTCTGTTCTTCATCCAAAAAGTTCTCCCAGCACAAGAGTGGTGCATAAGAGCAGTGACAGTAGAGCAGGTCTTGTGTGTAATTTTTCTCTGCTTTGTCCCCCTCAGTGTTCAGGTGCTCCCCCAAAACATATTGTGCCTAATGCTAATATAGAATAGCCACAAGTAATTTCCTCTTCATCCACATATTTAAGTGCTGGCATTTTATTGGAAGTGGGTTGCATGGTAAAATAAATGCAACCCTGACTGTTCTTAAAGCATATCAAGTGTTCTTTACAGCAGTGCATTAACCATTTGAATTCACTGATTACATTCTTGCATGAAATTCGAGCATCATTAGAAAATGCACTAAAATATGAGCTAGTATGAGGAAATGGTCTGCTCTAAAAACTCAAAGTCTCATGTAGCTGTAAAGTTCCCTGATTCTAGAGAATTAACTGCTGCAGTCACTAGAAAGTTTATGTTTTTGGAACAAGCCAGGCTGAATGGTAACACATAGCACAGAAAAACAGCATGTGCTAGCAGCTGTAATATGTAACTTTTCAAAGTAAAACCACTATTGTTTACGTTTTCATGGGAAACTGTCTTCTAGCATCAACTTATTTTATGTAAAAGATCACATCATTAATAATTAAATTGTAGCATGTATAAATGAAAATGAGCTGTGCAACTATGAGCCTTTATGAGTCCACGCAACTATGGGACTGAGTATTTATGAAACTACTGCATGCAGTGGGTTCTTCACTAAATAAGTCACCCCATATGTGATTTGAAAGTATGAAAAGACCTCTATAAGAGATGAGTTTGGAAAGCCTGGATGTTTAATAATTTAAGAAAATGTTTAAATTTTAAACTTGAATTTTCTGGTTTATGACAGTTAACATTCAAGCATGGAATAGGTAACCATCTCTTGCAGCAGCTCATTTGTGATTCTGTCTGGTTTTGAGCAAAAGAATTATTTGACCATTTACCCAGCCATCAATGCATCTCCCAAATGAAAATTTTGACTGTGCAGACTGCTAACTCACTTAAACCTTCCAGGTATTTTGATTTAGTCCTCTGCTCTTGAGTGTTTCCCTCCTTTTTGCCTAGCTTCCTTCCTATTCTTTCCTCAGCACACCAGGCCAGGAGCCCATTGCTGATAGCCAGACAAACCCAGCAGTGCACAGTAGCTTCTATGGAGCATTCAGTGCATGAAATTCTTGGGCCAGAGGGGTGAAAAGGGGTTTTCTCTGCCAAAATCCACTGGATGGATTACCAAGAAAAAAGCTCCAAACCTGATCCCATATGCAATTTAAAAAAAAAAAAACAAACAGTCCCAGACTTTTCATCTCCAATGGGTCTAAGTGGTTGTAGAAGATGAAGACATTTTCATTTATTTGCATGTGTAGTTTTGGAAATCAATAGATATATGTTGCTGTTCTCAGCAGACAGCTGTAAGTAATATCTAGTATTCCAGTTATGTCCTGAAGGAAAAGCCCAGGGCCAACTGAGCCAGAGAAGAAACCCCAACCAACTTCAGCAAGACCAGTGGTTCCCTCTCTGCTTCAGACACAGCATGTCATGCTTCACCCTCTTCAGGAGTGAGCCTGAGAGAAGAAGTTGACATGTCTCAGGGACAAAATGCAGCCTGTGGGGCAGAGATCTACTCTCCAGAGAAGCTTACAACACCTCCAGCCTCACAAATGTCCTTCACCTCAGGGTGCACTGAAGTCAATAATTTTTACTTCCAGCCAGACTCCGGTTCTTGGGTATCTTTCTTGAAACTCCTAGCAGTGTCCCCACCCATAATTTATCCCTTGTCGATTCAATTCTCTTTTAATTTTGTTAATTGTCACAAAAATTCTTGTTTAGTAAATCAAGACTAAAAAAAAATTGTCAACTAGCTGTGCAGTTGATTAATCTGCTGAATTTAGATATCATTAATAAGACACACTAAACATGCAAGGCAATTAAATGCTTTTCCCTTCTCATCTTCTGGTTTCCTTCCTCTCTTAAAATGTTTTCTCAATTGGGACTGCAATTAGTCCCTCGAGTGATTTTTCTCCCTCTCAATTTGTTTTCCCTCCTTCGCCAGTCAGTTCCTTTTCATTGATGCAAGTAGCACTTGGGAGGCAAATGAAAAATGACGGGACAGCGCCCAAAGGACAATATAGTTTAAATAAACAACTTGCTATATTACTCTGGTTTAAGATTAAGCTGCCTAAAATCAAGCTGAATACCTAGTGACATGACAGGTACGTTTTCTTTCTGCATAATTGAGGGTGAGATCCTACCACTCCACCTCCACAGGTGGGCTCCCTGGGGGCAGGATGGAAGCACGTTGTAGGATTTCACTCTCCAGGAGAGGCTGAAAGTGGCCTGGTCTGACCTAGACACTTTACACCAAAGCAGAAGAAAATCTATCCGACCATGACCATCTCTCCCTGTGAACAATGGAGAAAAGAGGAGTTAGGTTTTAAAAACTGAAAATTAAGTCTGTCATTCACGTTTGATATTACAACTAATGAATAATGTTAATGTTTTTTATTTCTTTCAGTACTTGTGTTGAACGTCAACATAAATATGCATGAGGTACTGAAGGAATTAGATCTAGCAGTCAGTTTCTAGAATTAAGCTATTTATCAAGCCAGTTCCGATGGAAATAATAATATATATGCATAGTATGGTATACATATGGAATACAAAAAAGATGGAACTATCATTTAAAATAAGTACACTCTGCCATTTTCAGGTTGGCTTGGTTCAGGTGGTACCAAGGATTTTACCCTGCTGGATCCCAGCCTGTGACTTGGGCCATTGACAACGTGTACATTGGCCCTCAGTGCGAGGACATGTGCAATGGGCATGGCAGCTGCATCAACGGCACCAAGTGCATCTGTGACCCCGGGTACTCTGGGCCAACCTGCAAAATAAGCACCAAGAACTCTGACTTCCTTAAGGATGATTTTGAAGGTATCTTTTTCGGGGCAGGGTCTGAATTCTGCCTGTCCATCTTAGTGGAACTCAGGGTTCCAGGGATAAAACAGCAAAGCCTTTCTTACCCCTGAATGCTTCTAAATATAATTTATGCTGTAGGGGTATTCCCACAAACGAAGTAGTTTAGATATCATTTGCAAGCAGAGTTTGTGAATGTTTGATGAGTTGTTAGAGCTGGAATGCAAAGTCTTAATTGAAACACAATATCCTGAAACTCTACAGGTAGAAAATAATTGTAGAAGAAAATTATATTTTGATGGTAGTTTGCCTTTAGCTCAGACACAACCCATGAAAGTGAGGCAAACAATGGGGTTTTGTCATTTCTCACAGCAAGGGAAATCTAACAGGCCTTACTGCAGCAAACATGGCTTCAGAGCAGATTGTGTGTCTAAGCCATGGGGACCACGACATAGCAGCCACAGTAGATCCCAAGAGAGGGATGACAGGAGGGGATTCAGAGCCTCATGCATGCCTGGGCACACACAGCATCCATGCACACAACTCTAAAATCCCCTCAGGGCTTCCCCTGCTAGCAAGCACAGCAAGAGGAGCATGTTTTGAGTAAAGCAGCACCTGTGAACCAAACTCATCCCTTCATAGGTGCTGTTATTTATTTTATATTCTGCCAGTCCTTACTTGCATGCTATCACATGGTATGCAAAGTTTATTTATATGCCTGAGTACTTTGTTGTTACCTTAAGAAAAATGAAGAAAAGCACAAAATCTTGTGAATAACTGGAAAATAACATCCCATATTTCATACTTCTGACTTTATTTGGTTTATTTTGTTTTGATTTGTGTCAGCTTTCCAGAATACGTAGCATCAGAAACACTGAGTATTTCTTCAGTTGGCATGTGATTTTTAATTCATCTCTCTTCATCTGGAAGTAGTACGTTTGCAGTAGCAACACTTCAGAGTAAATAATAAATATGTATTCACTGTGTATTCAGGTCAACTGGAGTCGGACAGATTCCTCCTTGTGAGTGGCGGAAAGCCATCAAGGAAATGTGGTATCATGTCTGGAGGAAACAACCTTTTCTTTAACGAAGAAGGCTTACGTATGCTGATGACTCGAGACCTGGATTTGTCACAAGCCAGGTAACACAATTTCAAAAGTTCTTTCAGGATTTCTTTGAGGAAATAACATACTGAAGAATAATACATATGTCATACTTCTAAGGTAAAGGCAATTTCACATATGGTCAGCTGTTCCTTATGCTAGTAAAGACTCCATTTTAACCACTGTTATAATTTTAAATTAAATTTAATTTGAGCTTTAATTGGATTACCATTCAAATGTTACTTTTTTCCTTGAATAAGAACTCCAAGATCCAATGTCATACCTTCAGTAATTTGTGCAAGTTTTTATTTCCTAAATCCATAACACGAGAAATCAATAGCCTGTCTTAAAATCTGGCACATTATGAGTCACCGCAGAAAGAGGAGTATCCACTGAAAGTATAATTCTTTTGTTTGCCACCTCATAATTCTTGCTTTCATATTGCGCACATTTGTTTCCAATAATTCACTGAGAAATTCCCATCAAGCTGTCACCAGCAACTGAAAATCAAATATTTTAGTGTATTTACAGATTATGTTGTATCATTGCAGCCTGCAAAGGAAATATTTGATGAGTGAGACATGCAAAAAAGTTTACATTAATGAAATTTAAACTTCATCATAACAGTGAGCATGCTAACAAATAGGTATAATTTTCTAATTTATTCAGTACCTTAGCTCATACCCTTATATGTATTATTACTTTGGAGAGACTGCATTTTCTCCAGGACTTTTGTCCACCGATCTGTTGTAGACACCTTACTCCTGTCTAATGTTCTGTGGGAAGCACTTTAACAGGATTTTTATCTTCTTTTTACTTGTCAGCATTGGTATTGAAGCTTTAAATAATGATTTAATTGTAAAGCCTTATGGTCGATAAAGATGCTTAATATATAACTATTGTATTTTTAATATCAGCATTTAGCTATCAGTGCTGTGTAATAGTAATAATAAATTAATAATAAATCCCTGGAATTTGTAAGATTCCTCACAGTAAACTTTTTTCAGAACTTAGTAAACATAAATCTCAATTCTCTGCACTAATTTGATTTTCCTAGACCATTCTGAAATTGAAAGATTGTTTAACAAAAGATACAGAAGATCTTGTAAGTTGCTCCATTACACTGAATGATGTTTTCCTCATTGCTCATGTTCAAAGAACTGTCATTTATCTCCTCTACATGATGGTCTGTAGCTGGATTTGCATATATTGACCTCAAGGTGTTATATGGAGATAAATTACTTCTGTCTTAGGAAAACAAAGCAGTACATTCAATTTCTGGAATAAGCTTACGAAAAATAACAGTTATCAACAAATAACTGTATGTTGTCTTCTGAACAGCAAAGCAGACTGCAGTGGTGTTGCTGGGAGCTGCTCTTCAGCAACCTAAAGTATTGGCAGTGGGATTTTCTTAATTTCCAGACTGACTCTATCAGCCGCCTGCAAAGCACAACAGATCTGTCTGTGACACAAGCATTTTTCTAAAGGTGCCGGACTCAGTATTCACATGAAAAGTTCCCTTTTCCTTATGAGGAGATCCCCTGAAGTTCACAGGCAAGGAGCCTTGTCTGTCAGTGCTGCAAGCCGTGTTCAGCACCTGGGGATTGAAATCAAATGGACTCTACAATCCACTGTACACTGCCAGCACATCTATATGTTAAAGAACAGGGGACAGTATATAGCTATCATGGGGATACCAGTAGCTGAAACTGCACAGCATGGAATATCACTGGGGATAGAATGTTTTAGGTGTCACAGCTGATCAAATGCTTCTCAATTCTGAATTACTAGAATAATATCCATGCATTTTGGTGTTACTAGATTTACAAAAAAAACCATCAGCTTTTCTGTTTGCAAAATATCTGTTGAAAGAGAAACTACTTTTTTGTCTGCTAGACATTGTTACCTATGTCTGAGTCAGTTATTACTACATTAGTGAAAACTGAGATGAAAGACTAGCAATGCATAGAAAGCAGATGCAACTGAGACAAGGTTGCCTGCATTTATTTCCTTTGAATTATGTGGTGAGTATTGGAGTAAATCAGAGGAGGCAGAACGAATTGCCAGCAGTGAAGCAAACCCATTACAGTCAATATGTTGATCCATGAGGGTACCCCGTGCTCCTTTACAGCACAAGCAATATGTTATGTCTGGGACATGGAGGTGGATGTAATCTATAGCGAAAGCAGTTATATATATGTAGCAAGGGAAACTGTGAGTCGCAGCAAGGACTAGAATTAATTGACTTGTAGGTCTGGTGTTGTAGTGAAGCTTTGTCTGCCCACCACCTCTGCAGCCTCTGCTCCCAGCAGATCTACCTGCAGATGAAACCAGAACAAGATTTTTGGTACAAAATTTCTTTTGTACAATTTCATTTAACCATGAGCCAGGCAGCACTAATGCAATAGAAATTAGAACTGATACAACACTCTAAAGCTGTGCAAAAGCTGTGCAAACATGAATTAATACTTGTAATATCCCTGCAAGTCCAATAAGTAAATATCATTACAGCAGCAGTTCCCTCCACTCCAAGTGCACGGTAGAGTTATTTATGAGCATCGGCTGACGGGAAGAATTTCTCAGTTTGATACAAGTCTATTGTGCTGCTTTGGAGAAGCCAATTAACTGGGGGATGAAAGCGCTGGTGTCCCTGGGTGGCTCAGGCTGGCTTCAGGGAAGCCAGCACATTTAAACGGTGTAATTTAGACAAATTTCCCAGGCTGACTAAATGGACAAAATGATCCCTGAACGTGAAATGTGCTTTGTTCTCCTTTCCAGATTTTCTCTGGTTTATGCCAATGGAAAACTGGGATGCTTATTTTGAATTTAAGCATTTCAGCAAATTCATAGTAAATTATGATCTACTTAGAGCACTATTGCTTTTCTGCCACTAAAATCTGTGCTCATGGGATACAGGGATAAAAATTTCACCCGGGATTAT
Source organism: Pitta sordida (assembly GCA_013390025.1). Taxonomy (NCBI): domain Eukaryota; kingdom Metazoa; phylum Chordata; class Aves; order Passeriformes; family Pittidae; genus Pitta; species Pitta sordida. The sequence goes on from WEKX01004761.1 coordinate 101,448, forward strand.
GTTTCTGATACTTGCAACACCATCTGCTATGTAGACAAAAGCTCAAAACACAAACGACCAGCTTTGTTCAGCCTCTTATGCCTGGCAAACTACCACCCAGGCAAGATGAATTTTTGTCATCCCACCTGCCTGTATACTTATATTCTAGAAGCTTTGAAAAGGAAATGGTAAGATCTCCTAAAGTTGACTCTTACAGAGAGAATTTGCAGGGCTAGTCAACAGACTCTCAAGTTAGATGTGTAGGATGTTGCAGAAAATAAATGTTTCCAGTAAGTGCTCCCCCTGTTAGATTTGTGCAGTTCTTCATGAGACTTGGATGTGGCAAGGGGGTACCTGACCCCAGGAGCCAGCCTGTGCTACTGCAGTATTCACTCAACGGTGGCCTCTCGTGGAGTGTTCTCCAGGAGTTCCTCTTCAGTAACTCCAGCAACGTGGGACGATACGTTGCCCTGGAAATTCCCTTGAAGGCCCGTTCAGGCTCCACTCGGCTTCGCTGGTGGCAACCGTCCGAGAATGGGCATTTCTACAGCCCCTGGGTAATCGACCAGGTAAGGAGTCCTTGGGTTGGTTTTAGACTGGTTTCAGTCTTAATGTTTCCCTTTTGTTGGCATGTGTCATTCCGCTGAGAAAAGTAAAAATGCTTTGTAAAAAGATATTTAGAGCACAAGTACTGTTTGCTGAACTCATGCCTTTAATGCACCGTCTCCATGTGGGGTACTGAATGCCTGTTTTGAGGCTTTTACATGTGGGTGGAGCCTCAGGTTCACATTGCAGAAGGCCTTATCATGCAAAACACAAGTCTGATTTCAGACTTTAAAAACCTTCCTGTAAAATGTATGCAAATATGTCTTTGGCTTGGTAAAATGTAATAGTGGGGGGGAAAAAAAAGAAAATATCAATCTATAAGAAAACAAAGTTTTGTTTCATATTTGGTATTTGCTTCTATTAAGATTATTGTATTACTTTGTATGACTTCATACAAATCACAAGAAACTCCACTATAGTGATTGTGCTCTAAGTGGTCTTATTGGGCTGTCCAAGTTCAACTTGCTTAAATATTTATGAATGGGTTTTTTTTAAAGAAGTTAGTTCAGATTTTTAATATTGTGGTTAAAACAAAAAAAATTTACTTCCCATCCCTCCTCTTAGAAATGAAAAAACCCTTTTTGTCTCATTCCTATGGTAGTTATATTTGTTTAGAACAGTCAGAAACTGAATTCAGAATAATAAATGAAAAATAATTCTACCTTGCTAGCTGTTGAATAGTAAAACGTTGATGTCTTGCAGTCAATGGCAAAACTCACTTCCTCCAGCAAATGCAAGCTGACAGTAGTGCAGTAGAATATTCTAGAGCTGAACAGTCAGTAGAAAAAGCAACAGTGCAATCACTTTGCATCTACTAATGTTTGTGTTTGTGGGCAGTTTTACTTCATCAAGGATGGAGTTCACCTCCCTGAACTTCAAATTTGTAAAACTGAACCAATTTCTTTGGGACTCCATTATAGGAAAGAGATATATATTCCCCCTTCCTCATAGCCTAAACTCACTAGTAAGTGAATTTGTCCATTTTGGACCAGCAGAATATATACACATAGACTGGTACATCTCTTCCTCCTCCAGGCTATGTCACATGTATATTTGCAAAGACTTCTAGTCATTTTTATTTTTCAATAACAATTCCTTTCCTAATATTTCAGATTCTTATTGGAGGAAATATCTCTGGCAATACAGTCTTGGAAGATGATTTCACCACACTGGATAGTAGAAAGTGGCTCCTCCATCCTGGTGGAACGAAGATGCCAGTCTGTGGCTCTACTGGGGATGCTCTGGTGTTCATTGAGAAAGCCAGCACCCGCTATGTTGTCACCACTGACATTGTTGTCAATGAAGACTCTTTCTTGCAAATAGATTTTGCAGCATCCTGCTCTGTCACAGACTCCTGTTACGGTAATGACTTCTTGCTAATTTCTTCCCTTACTCTTCCTCCACTGTAAAGTTCACTTGTTTTCTAGTTCTATTATTCATCATAACAAGAACTGAGAAACCAAAGGAAGTTGCATGCTTCTGTTAGAAATTGCAACTTCATCTTTTTTATTCTAGGTGTCTGAAGGCTAAGATAAACTGAAGTGTATTATTCCCTCTGAGCATTTAAGTTGCAGTTCAATCCACTAAAGAAAAAGGCTAACATCTGCCTCACTCAAATTCATTTACCAGTCTATAGCATCTACTGCTGGGGCGGGGTTGTGGTCCTCATAAGAAGCAGCTGGGTGTACCCAACATATGTTTCTTGCTTTGTGCTTTTTGCATTTTCAGTGTAGTAAGTCTCAGTTCTGATTTCACTTGTACTTATATAGTATTTAAAAAATCATTTATAACAATATACAGCTGACACATGCTAAGGCAACATCAACTGCAAAAAATTATATTGTCTATATGAAATAATAAACATGTAGAACTATGTATGTATCCAGATATGAATGTGTGCATAGATATATGCGTATGTGTATATGTTTATGTACATACAATGATGTGATTTTTCATTGCCTATCTCCCTTTTTTCCATATGATGTCCACTGAGTGCAAAGCCAGCTTGTATATGTTAATATACATTCATACATACATTCATACAGATACACAAACAAATAAAAACATGCTCTGTACACTATAAACATAACATGGAAATTAAACATTGGTTATGAATTTGAAGGTGCACAAGAAATAGGACGTTCTAGCCATTGAATGCTTGTTTATACATCTTAAATTGTTTTAGGGTAGGGTTTTGGAGTGTTGGGTTTGGTTTTTTTAATGAGGAGAATATAAAATATTGCATCATCTGGTATGTGTTAATATACTGGGTTATTGATGATTCCTCTGGAATTCTGTATAAAAATGGAAAAAGATTTTACATGGAGTCCCAGAAGTAGCTTCTCTGATTTTGCTGACCTGAAGCTTCTCACATACTTAACAATAAGTTTCTTCTGATATTAAAAATACTGCAGCATCCTGACATCATCTCTGCTAAGTTTAAAAGGGTTTTGACCACTGAGTTATATACTGACAAAGAATCAATTTCTTCCTTTCTTTTTTTTTTTTTTTATCTAATACACCTAACATTATCTTCATATTAAATTAGGCAGGACACTACTTAATCATGCTTCCAGTAATGATGAGCAAATTGTTTCATTTTTATGAGGGAGATTTAACACTCAAAACTCACTTATCCTTGTTTGTGTCCACTTGTCCTTGTACTTCTATAGCCCTGTCTTCTGTGTTGAAACGTCAAGTAGGACTGATTGGGTGATTGAGAGTTATTTCCTGTGCATGAGGGTAGCAGAAATGAGTCTGTAATAATCAAAAGAGATCACAGATTTATCACCTCTGTCACTGCAAACCATGCTCCATGTTTTACACAGCCAGGATGCCTGGCAGCTGGAACAATTACTTCAAGTTACAATTCTGTGCCTATTATTATTTACTTTTTAATGGCTTCATGAAAGTTTAATTTAAAGTATTTAGTGAGCTTGACTAACCTTTATTTTTCATAATAAAACTTTATAAGCCATAAACATGCAAACAATGAAATGACCAATTTTCGCTGAGAAATGAATACATTAACTTAATGTGGCTGTGCTGTGTTTGAATGAAAACAAGCTCACTGACTAACAACTCAAATTAAAATTGTTTGTGCTGGATAATGAAATGAGCTGGTCTGGAGGAGGAGTGTAAGAGTGACTAAATCATGTTTTGACAGATTCAAAAGTTTGAATGTTGCTCTGCCTTAACAATTATGTCCAACTGCATCCCACCCTTCAGCCTGAAAAACAGAGAAAGCTGGTGGTCATGATGCTGTCACGTCACTTTCTTACATGCTGCAGCTGCAGACATTGGTCTGACTTAATCCCGGCAACGTAACAGATGATTTTGTCCTTTCACTTGTGGTAGGTGGCAGATGCAGAGGTGTACTGCAGATTTCTCCTGTCCTACACCTGCTCAGCAACACGTAACATATCCCCCAGTACTGCCACCAAAAGAGGTAGCTTTGTGCTTCTGACAGAAGGGTTTGAAAAGTTCTGAGTGGTTATTTTGTCAGTATAGACTCATGATGCTCTCTGGGACTTAGACATTATTGTACACCTGTGGATGTAAGTCTCTAAGTAACAACCATCTTTCTACCCTTAGCTATTGAACTGGAATATTCAGTGGACCTTGGGCTGTCCTGGCACCCAATTTTAAAAGACTGTCTTCCCACTAACGTGGAATGCAACAAGTACCATCTCCAGAGGATTCTCATTTCAGACACTTTCAACAAGTGGACCCGGGTTACTTTGCCCCTGCCTCCCTATACCAGGTATCTCCTCTGGTTTTCTGCAGAATAAATCTAAATATATAACTAGGTATTTATGATATCATGACACATTATAGCAGTAAAGTAATTATACCTTGCCTTTTTTTGATTCATATATATATATCAACAAATAAGTAAAAATGAAGCTCCATCCAACTTTGCATGAAAATTGCAAAACTCTTATTTGTGTGCATTTACTTTTTTTAGTTTTTTAAAGATAGGAAATTCTTGTTATAGTGAGGGACAGAGGGAACATTATAAAGAATCACGTTATCATCACACTTGCCAGATTCTGGTTGTTTTGGTGACTAATTGGACTGGCTGAATCCCCACTGCACCTTGTGCTTGCTGTTGTTGGGTGTCTCTAATGTAGGATTTTTCGGGCTTATTGTTTTTCTGTGCATTCTTTTTATCCTTTGTGTCTCTCTCAGCTTAGATGCTCTCATTATTGTTTGTACACGACACATTTTCCTCTTCCTTTTCCTACATTCTTTTGTTTTTGAGAAAAGAAAAATTGTGGGATTTGTTGGGAGGCTGCAGTGAAAGGAGCTGTGTGGGACTGACAGTGCTGTTGGGGATGTTTCAACTGAAAACTGCTGGATTTTTGTTTTGTTTGTCTAAAAGATCCATTTATGGACAGCTGGGTAGTCTTCTAGTTCACATCCTTGTAGGTGTGCTGCTGCTTTGCAGTAACAGCTGTGAATGTCACCTGCACAGTCATACCTGATAAAGCCCAAAGTAAAGCCCTGCAAACACAGGTAGTGAGGGAATCAGGCTCTCAGCACAACTCAACTCTACAGCTCTGCTCCTACTGTTGAGCCAAATCTCCTCAAGTAGGCTGAGCTAACTGCAGGCACAAAGCACCACAGCATGGGCAGAGCCTTGAGAAGGTTGTCATGAAAGATGCCAGCTAAGGCACATACGAATTTCAAAACAGATGTTTATTTTTTGACAATTGTACTGATAGTGCCTCATACAGTTGCCACACGTTTTGAAATTGGTAGTGGAAAATCCATGCTCTACTACTAGTCATTTGGAGCATATAGAATCTTCCTTATCTTCAGGGCAGTTACATCAAGTAACAGTACTTTTTTAGAAGTTTTTCTTCAGCATTGATCTTCTCTGCTTCCCTTTTTTATACTGCTTCACTACTTTTTGTCTGTTAAATCCATTACACCAACAGTCCTTGTACAAAGACTGTAAATTTGTGTTCAGCACAGTCATTCTGGGGTTGAACAGATTAAATAAGGGCTGGGGTTGATGTTCCAGATGAATTGAATTTGGACATGAAGAAACCTGAGATAAACTTGGGTTTATAAATAACGTGATTTTAAGACCCAAGGGGGTTTTGTGCAGTATATGTCAAAAGAAGTCTGATGCCCTACTGAGGCAACGATTGTCCTTCTGTCCAATCTGAAAATTGTATTTCTTGACTCAAGCAACATTTCTTCTCAAAGATACTAAGATAGGCACTGCATGAGAGAGGTTATTACACCCTTATCTCATAAACAAGAGAGATGTTAACTTTATGAAAAGGAACAGTGCAGCTAATAGGCTTGTTGGTCTGGATGCAGTATAATTTTTATGCTGCTTTATTATTTCTAGCTGTGTAATAGCAGGTGTGTGTCTCCAGTTGTTTGTGCCTATAAGTTTTAGGGACATGAAGGTTATGTAGTCAATAGCTTGCCCTGGTGCCCACCACCCATGTTTGCTTGTTAGGGCTCCAATACTCCAGAGCATTATCTTAGCTCTGGCCCATAGAAGGCAAGGAACACTTACAATCAGAGCTGATTTTAAAATAAAAATGCTAAATCAAAGCTTCTCACAGGATCATTAGTTCCAGAAATTATTAGTGAAGCACCAGACCTAAAGCATGTGATGTAAGATACAGGTGCTTGTCTTTATTCCTAAAGGACTTCTTCACAATTTTTACATTTCTTTTTAAAACATTACTTGGTGAGAAGATAGCACATTGTAGATTTTTCTTTGGATAAACATGTTATTTTTTTTCCTCATGAAGCACATTCATAAAGAAACAATTCATGAGATTATATTCACTTTATCCTAACAGGTTCATTTTTACACTGGATAGTTTTGGGGGATTTTGCTGTTTATTTATTTTAGTGTTTACAATAATTGTGATTTCTCTTTGAGTTTTAAAAGAAAACGGGCTACATGAAGTTCCATGCTGCCATCTAGTGCTATGCAGCAAAACAGGGATTGGCTTGAATTTATTATGGAATTTTTGACAAGTTACAGAAATTCATCTACTCACAGCTCTGAACTCACAGTCTACACTTGCATGAGCTGAATAGCTATTTGGCATCCGCTGACTCTTTTGGTTAGATTTTCATCATCTGTCTTGGGATCTGAGACACTACATTCACATATAGGGAGTTAAGCCCTTTTTGAGCAACAAAGTGAAAATGATTTACTGTAAAGAGTCAGGATTACACTGCAGCTAATTTCTCTGTATTTCCAGCCAAACCCTGGGTGCAGGAAAGAAAAGAAACTGAACAAACAGGGTGACACTGCAAGCCTTGCATGGGCTCTCTCATCTGCCTCCTGTAGATTTAAAATGGTAGCATCTTGACTAGGAGTCAACCCGCTCCCTAGAGCTGCTTTTACATAAGTGTAGTTGGGACAATTCACAGAGAAAACAAAACTCTCGCTCAGGGTGAAACTTGGGTGATTTGGATAATTCTGGCTTCATTCAGCTCCGAGCTGTCCCTCAAGTTTGGATTTATGCTGGGATATGATTATGACTAGTCTGAGCATCCATTTGGATATACCACCTTCTTCCTACCCTCCTCTCCACTGCACCAACCATGGTTCATTGGCTTTGTTTTCAACAGTGATCACTTTCCCACCTCCCACTGTCTCAGCATGCTTTCAAGCACCTCTTCTTTGTCCTCTTCTCAAAATGTGGGCACCGTGTTCTTGGAGTGACATTGTCATTATTAGGAATCAGGTCTGGGTTGGGCTACCAGTGATAGAATGAGGGGACATAGTCTTAAACTGTGTCAGGAGAGATTTAGGCTGGACATTAGGAGGAACTTTTTCACAGAGAGGGTGATCTCTCAGTGGAATGGGCTGCCCAAGGAGGTGGTGGAGTCGCCGTCCCTGGAGGTGTTTAAGAAAAGGTTGGATGCTGCACTTAGCAGCATGACCTAGGTAATTTGATAGTGTGTTATTGGTAGGATGGTGTGTTGGTAGCAGGATGACAACAGGTTAGGTAACAGGTGATAAGTGATAGGTTGAACTTGATGATCTCTATGGTCTTTTCCAACCTTACTGATTCTGTGATTCTGTGATTCTGTAATACCAGACAAATCTTCCAAGAGCAGCCTAGCCTCATTACTGACATTTCCTTTCAGTCAAAATGAAGACCAGCTTTGCTAGAAATATACCTTTCTGCTTTTCTTTCTCTCCAAAGGTCTCAAGCAACTCGTTTCCGCTGGCACCAGCCTGCTCCTTTCGATAAGCAGCAGACTTGGGCAATTGATAACGTGTACATTGGGGATGGCTGCATAGACATGTGCAGTGGCCATGGGAAGTGCACCCAAGACAACTGTGTGTAAGTGCCATCTGTTCCCCGTCCTGCCCAGGGCAGTAGCATTTCACTCCTCCTCTGCCATTTGAACAAACTTGCAGGAAAAACTGTAACAGAATTTTTCAAAGGAAGCTAGATTTTGTCTGTTAAAACTGATCAAGGCACTGAGACCACTTGGGTACAGAAATAACAAGCGGGAGGGTAGGTGTAGGGGTTGGCTCTGACAGAACTCTGCCTGTTCCTACACCACGGCTGTTGCAGACAGTCCTTTCCTCAGTGGCAAAGCATCCCCTCTGCTGCTGCCTCTGCTCCATCTTAATTTGCCTCCTACCAGGTAGGGAGAAGCTACCTCTGAGTTTGCACACCCCTCTAGGAACATAAAGCCCTACAGCTTCTCAGATGTCATCCTTATTCCCAAGGGGTTTCACACCACATTCCTGTGCTCTCATCCTGGTGCCGGGTGCAGAGAACCTGGGCTAAAGGTGGGACATGTCCACTAAGCAGGATATATCCCAGTTATTCATGAGGCCTGGTGTTTTGACTGGTGTTAACTTGATGGTCTGATGCATCTGCTCCATGGTAGGATTCGCCAGGGGAGGCAGACTGGCTTCATCCTCAAACTGTCTGCATAACAGTCGACATAGTCCTGCAAAGCTAACAAACAAAAACCACATCTCTCCAGACTTCCCTGTCTTGGCAACTGAGAAATACCTTCCAGATGGATGCATTGGTTGTTTTTTTTCCCAGCCACAAATGGCAACAGAAATGGGAGAATGGTTGTATAATTGCACTGTGACTATATTTGTTACAAATATATTTCACTGCAGAATAGACATATTATTGTGTTCTCCTCTATCCCGACAGTATTGAAGTACCGAAACACAATCTCCCTGGTGGTATCTCATAGTAGCAGAACACATTTCCACGCTGCTATCCAATCTTCGATACATTACAAGAACATTTTTCAGAGGAAAAAAGGAGAACTATGTAAAGAAACAAGAAGAAAGTACCCACCTACTAAAATTTTACATTATTAGGCTTGGCACATTCTCTTCAGTTTACCTATCCAAGCATAATGTATTTTACTGTGTTTAGGAGTGTGTTCTGTGTTAGCAGCTTGAATGATACATAATTCTAAGCCTTCCTAAAGTCACATTTTGTGTCATACTAACTATAAAACATAGCAGGTATTTGAAACCCACACACACCAGTTGTGCAGTAGTAAATGATGCAGACAGCCTCTATGCACAATAAGATGACTCCTTAATGTGGAATAACATGGCGCTGATTAAACCTCTGTGCAGTACCTTTGCCAGCTGATTTTTGAATTTGTTTCCTCTGCAGCTGCGATGAGCACTGGGGTGGGTTGTACTGCGACGAGCCAGAGACTCCCCTTCCAACACAACTGAAAGACAACTTCAATCGCTCCCCATCAAACCAGAACTGGCTGACAGTGAACGGGGGCAAACTGAGCACGGTCTGCGGGGCAGTCGCCTCTGGGATGGCTCTTCACTTCAGCGGGGTGTGTGTTCAGCAGAGACCAGCATACCCTGCCCTCTGCCAGTATAAATGGGACTGATTTAAAAACTGAAATAAATAGCAAGGTGTTAAAAAGTATCAGTGTAACATATTAAACATATAAAATATTTTTTAAAGTTAAATCTTTGCCTAGCTGAAGGTCAAAGTTTGGTGTGGCTTCTAATCAGACCACAGAGGTAAATTAATAACTAACTTTTTGCACTTGTATGACTTGCACATGGTCCTTAAAAATACAGAATCACAGAATGGGTAAGGTTGGAAAGGACCACAGTGGATCATGTGGTCCAACCTTCCTGCTCAAGCAGGGCCACCGCTAGAGCACATTGGATCCATGTGTAGCCTCATCTGTCAGATGTTTCACAGTTGGATGTTCTCAGAGTAAGCTCACAGTAAAATTTCCTAAATTAGCTACATATGTAGGTGTATTATCTAGACTGCTGCTGAACTTGAGTTTGCTAATAGATAACCTGGGAATTTTAAGAATGACAAAATAGTACTTTAGAAACATGTAAAACTTGTGTTTGTAGATCTCTTCCATTGGATTTATAACTAGGTTCAAACTGATGAAAGTTTTCTGAAATAAACTAACAGAAGCACTAAATTTCTTCCAGTAGGACTAAGTAGCCATTGCACTAAGCAATGTGAAATATATAAGGGATTGTGGAAAACACAGTTATTAAATTTACTTTGCCATTTGGTGGTTTGCATAAATTGAGCCATTAGCACATAATCAGTGATTCATTAATTCTACATGGAAAACCTTGGGATTTATGGTGGAGGCATGGATTTTTGCAACTCTCGTGTTCAGAAGAAAGGTGAATACAGTTATGGATATGGAACATTATAAAACTATAGGTACATGTGGCAATTTGTGTGAGTACAAAAAAGGAATTTTTTGAATGTAACTGTAATTATGTGTTATGGGGACAATATATTATTCAATTGTAGCTTAACCTTTGACATAATTAATAAAATTTCGTAAAATTTAAAAATTTTTACAGCATGAAGTTACATTAATAGTGACTGCATAGTCTAACTCTTTTTATGAACATAAGTTTTGTCAGCCAACACCAGCCAACGTGTTTTTTCATTGCTTTTAAGGGCTGCAGCCGTATGTTAGTTACAGTGGATTTGAACCTCACCAGTGCAGAATTCATCCAGTTTTATTTCATGTATGGATGTCTGATAACTCCTAATAACCGCAACCAAGGAGTGCTGCTGGAGTATTCTGTGAACGGTGGAATCACCTGGAGCCTCTTAATGGAAATTTTCTATGATCAGTTCAGCAAACCTGGGTTTGTAGTTACCTCGTTTCTGCCTGTGTAATTTTCTATACTAAAATAAGGCGGTCTTGAATGTTTCATAAGAACCTGTGGAACGCATTACTGCTGTGATTTGGATGTTAGAGCCTTACAGGTCCAGGTTGTCTAGTCCTGCAAGTGTTTATGAATGGCCTTGCCACATGCACTTGAGGATCAGCATTTGTGCAGCTGCTAGACCAAAAATACAATGGTAGTTAGGAGCCTTTGGCAGTCTGGTAGATTTGTAAATGGTTGCAGGAAGATCAATTAATGCTGTAGTGATGTATCTACAGGATACATCCTGTTCTTTAAGATACTAACATTTGCAATCTAATTTCTTACTGACAAGATCAGAAAATCATTGTTTGAATTAGTTAGAAAATGGTGTGTAGAGGAGAAACTGAATTTCTGCAGATATCCATCAAAAGGATGGATATGCTCACACCCTGTTTTCAGATATATGTGAGATTTAAATCATGCGTATATGTGAGGTGACCTTTTCCTCACCAACTAATTTAAAAGATTAATAAAAAATGGGTATGTGAGGTACTCATTATTTATTATTTGTTCAAACATTCCAAGAAATCACTAGCACTTTAATTGGACATGAGATTTAAGTGTACTATTGCCTACTGTTGTAATGGAAAAAATAAAAGTGTACTGGAACATTGCTCTCTGCTGAATGGCTCCAGGTTAAAAATAATAATCTTAATTTTACCTCAACATTCTTCTTAACACTACCCTTAATTAGGACCTTATGTTCATGGCCTGCCAGTCTAGAACATTGCATTTGGTCCTATAAGGACAGCTGAAGCAGGTGAGTTTGCTGCAATCATGCCAGTCTGGTTGCTGACCCTTCCCACCCCTCTCTGAGCCCCTGTACCAGAGGTGACGTTGGGAGTGATCAGAAGGGGGTTTATTTCAGCAGTCTCACATAGAAGAACATAGGCTAGATCACCCAGTCTTTTTCTTCTTTACCCTCTTTCGTGTACCCTAGAAAATACCAGCAGTGGACCTGCTCAGAGCACCCAGCACAGAGCACTGAGAAGTGTCCTTCTTCTGTGGCTTTCCTGCAACTAATTCCCACCTTTCATTTCAGCTTTGTGAACATTCTCCTTCCCTATGATGCCAAAACCATTGGGACACGCTTCCGCTGGTGGCAACCTAAACACGATGGCCTGGATCAGAACGACTGGGCCATCGACAACGTGTTGATCTCGGGCTCAGCTGACCAGAGGACAGTGATGCTGGACACCTTCAGTAGCGCTCCCCTGCCGCAGCATGAGCGCTCCCCCGCCGATGCAGGGCCCACAGGGAGGATTGCCTTCGACATGTTCATGGAGGACAAAACTACAGGTAAAAGTTCCATGTGGACCTGAAGTACAGAGCAAGACATCAGTGCAGCACTTTGCAAATCTTGCTGAACCTCTGAATCTTTGTCTCACTGTGATGGTGATCACGATCTCTTTGCAATAGAAGTCTGGTCTTTTGCTTTTAGTTCACAAAATGTGAAATTAAGAGATGCAATGCAACTTTTCGTTTTGACTGCATGAATTTTAGAAGATTCATTTCTTTTCAAAGAAAGAAAAAGTGATTAAAAAATGCTAGGTTATTCTAAGCAGATTTCTTAGCTTATCTGCTTCTTACTTCCTAACTTTTTAATAATACAGTAATCCCCCGTTACTTCATCCTTCAGCATTCATGGTTCCAGTACCTTGTGGATTTTTTTCCACAAGGCAGGAGCTGCTCCCTGGCCTCTTGTGGTGGGCTCACCCTGTCTCACACCAGCAGGAGCTGCTCCCTGGCCTTCCATGAGTTATTCAGGTATTTCAAGAGATAACAATGGAGGGACAATGATGAAGAAAACCTTAAGGATCAGTTCTCTTTTCTTTGGCCAACATAGGATTGTACCTTTCCACACTATTGGCTGATCCTGTATTGACCCTGCTGATTAGCTCAAATCCTACTTCGCGGATTTTACTTATCGCGGCATCTTTCTGGAACTGATCCCCCATGAAATTCGAGGGATTACTGTATTTCTTAGGGAAGTTAAATTACATTTTGCAACTAAATTTTGTAGAAGATGTATTTCTATGTGTTTACAAGGCTTAACCAGTACTGGGGTATGCTTTGTGCAGACATGTAGGCAACACCTATAAAAAGGCTCTCCCAAAATGTTCAGTGCAAGAGAAGTTTATGTCTTAAATAAGTCTCAGATCCTTACCTCTTGAACATTAAAAATAATGCTATGGTGCTTATATAAGTGAGTAGTAAGAGCAATAAATGTGACAGCTGTAATACATATGTTCATGGGAAAAGTGGTGTACAGACATTCTCAGGAGCAATATTAAAAAACTCTCACATAGGCTGAAGAATAAAGCCATGAATCACTGTTAGTGGTTAACACCACTGCCTGTTTTCTTTAATTTATATTGTCATTGTGTATTACTGCTGTTGCCATTTATTTTCAAGTGAACGAACACTGGTTATTCCATGATGATTGCTCAATTGAGAGATTTTGTGATTCTCCTGATGGTGTCATGATCTGCGGGAGCCATGATGGCAGAGAGGTCTACGCAGTCACCCATGACCTGACTCCTACAGAAGGCTGGATTATGCAGTTCAAGGTAAAATCTCTGCCTGCAATATAATTATTCAAAACCACATTTTGATTCAGGTCTAAGTAGATTTTTCAGGAGGTAGAATTATGTATAGGCCTAGACAAGAGCCATTCCCTGCAGGGAAAATGTTGTTATTAAGCCGTCCTCGTTTTTCCCACTTACTCTGTGTTTGTCAGCTTTAATACCTCAGGATATTCTCAGAGGTGATGCCTTCTGCTCTTACAGCACTATAGTTCTACAGACATCATGTCATAAGGAAATTACACATATACAAAGGGCCTATTTTGTTTCAGTTCATTGCTCCTACGTTGTCATGCATTCCCATCAAACATGCATACAAAGTGACTTTCATACATCCCTTTGCCTAAATTAAGGAAATAACCCAGCAACATATGGAAGTTGCAAGAGCCCTCTACACATCCCTCCATAAAAATGGTTCACCTAATACATGGTATTCTCTGAAATATGCAAATCTTAGGTTGTGTGGGAGGGGAGGTTAACTTTATCCATTGTGTGTATTCACAGTATTCACAGTATAGATAAGGCTGGAACGGACCTCAAAGATCATTTAGTCCAGCCTATAGTCAAATTAAATGTAGCATCTACATCTAGATCATATCACTCAACCCTTCATACTGGGGTATAAGGCACAAGTGTCAAAACCTGGAAATCCAGAAATATGAGCTAAGTAGAAGAAAACAAAATTCACAATACAAGGCTGTTCTCAGTCTTGGAAATATCAGAGATTTACAGATGATTGGTACCATACAGACATGTTATTGCCATCATTTCAAACAAAATTCTGCAGTCAGTTTTCAAGTTCCAAAACTTTTTTAAACTCCACCACCGCAGCTAAATCTCAGTTTCTGATGTTCTCTTCTTTATTAGGTTTCTGTTGGATGTAAAACCTCGGAAAAACTTGCACAAAATCAGGTCCATGTGCAGTATTCCACTGATTTTGGCGTTAGCTGGAGTTACCTAGTACCTCAATGCTTACCAGCTGATCCAAAATGTTCTGGGAGTGTTTCACAGCCATCTGTCTTCTTTCCCACAAAAGGATGGAAAAGAGTAACTTACACACTGCCTGAAAGCCTTGTGGGCAAGTAAGTATGAATTTGCTTCTGATTTTGTTTTCGATTTAATACTTTCTTGGAAATACAACAGGGGATACATCTGCTTATTCATTTTCTTTCAAGGAAACTGCAGACTAGCAGCATTCATGTTCATTACATTACGAATATGCATAAAATCAATTTCAACAGATATTCCACTACTTGTGGAAGCTTGTAGGATAGTATAGTCATATGTATATTGTGTTTAATCACCTTTTTCAGTTGGACAAAGTTGTTTTATACTCATGTCTTTTTTTCTTCATTCCTTTATATCTAGTCCCGTGAGGTTTCGTTTCTACCAGAAATACTCAGATATGCAATGGGCCATTGATAATTTCTATCTGGGCCCTGGTTGTCTGGAAAACTGCAGAGGTCATGGAGACTGCCTGAATGAGCAATGCATCTGTGATCCTGGGTACTCAGGTCCAAACTGCTATCTGACCCAGACACTGAAGGTAATTTTATTGCATGTTTTAAACAATGAATTTTGGCATGTGTTTGGCTGAGAGAGAGACAGGAGAGATTGATCCCACTGGAAATATAGCTTTGACTCCTGTCAGCCTGAAGACAGTCTTTTTCAGCCCTTTCATTAGTTTTTAACAGAACTATTACTGTGTTATTCAAGAACAGGTTTGTTGCTTTGCAAATACAGTGAATCCTCTCTGTATCGTGACTTCTCCTTCACGACCTCGCCCATTTCCGATGTGAATTTATCGCAGTTTTGATTCCACCATTTGTGAAATTTTGCGGCTTGCATCTGTGTCGCAATGCATCTGCTCCACCGAGGGGCAGTGCCAGAGCTCCCTGTGGGGTGGAGCTGGCCTGGCCCCATGGGGAGGGCCAGGAGTCACGCTGTCCCCTGTTACTCCAAGCGCAGCCGGAACTGACCCCCCCGCGGGCGCGTGTTACTGTTTCCATGGCTACAGGCGGGGAAGGGCAGTGCCGCAGGAAAGTGGGACCGCGGCGGCCAGTGGGACATGTGCACTCCGCTGACACAGCTGAACCCCCCCCGCCCCGTGTGGCGCTGCCGGCAGTGCCCGGGATGGGCGGTGCGCGGGATGGGCGGCGTGGGGCGGGTGGTGCGGGACAGGGCAGGTGGCGGGCATATGAACTGACTCTGGGGAGAGGGCGGGTGCAGCGGCANGCATGGAGGGCGGTGGGCATATGCACTGGGGCTGGGGAGAAGGTTAGAGCAGCGGCAGGAGGTTTGGTCACAGCGGACCCACGGATTCTTGGGGTTGGGAGGGGGGGTCTCCTGAGTCAGAGGGAGCTCAGAAATGGTTCCCTTTGCTGCCCTGTGCTCAGAGAGTCCGAGGGGAGAAGCAAAAAAGTGCCCGGAGGTCTCTGGAGTTCTGGGGGCTGGGGCAATGGGCATGGCCTGCATGCATATTAATGACCTGCAGTTCTTTGCGAGGTTAGGCTTTCGCGACGGCATTGGCCTGTCCCTTTCCTTGCGATGGAGGAGGTATAACTGTAACACTGCCTGGAAAAGCAGTGATAAAATTCACTCTTCATCTTTAAATCATCGTTATAGCATCTAAATCACCTTTGCACATATGGTTATATTTGATCTGTAGGAAGAGCTTATTGAAGTAGGCAATACAGGAAAATGGCATAAAATTAGAAAATTAATTCGCCTGGCTGTTATTCATGTTACCCAATAACAAGCAAGAGAACTCTGATAGACATTGCAAATTCAGAAGTTAAAAACATTTTTAAAACTCAAAAGATTTAGAAAAGAATATGTAATGAACCTCAAATTAGTTTAAAATGTTGTGTTTACCGTCTCGTTTTTTCTACATCAGGTAAGAACAGAATAGGTACATCTTCCACAAAGACGACAGGGTGACCACAATTCTGTCTAAAGAGAATGTAACTGTTTAACTTTTCAGTTATCATGTCATTTGAATTATTATAACTTTTCAGTTTTCATGTGAAAAACTAATTACGTGAACAAATCTCAGTGTCTGTTTGCAATTTTTAATTAGTAATGTATCCTTCACATTAAGGGATAAAATGCTAGCAATTTTAGGGGAGTTTACTACTATCTCCTTAAGGCCAGGATTTCACTTGTGGCATTGCTCCTGCTGCACACCTGGAGGTAAGAGGAAATTAGAAATATATTCTAGATAGTTTTCACTGTACATT
This sequence comes from Pitta sordida, assembly GCA_013390025.1. Lineage (NCBI taxonomy): Eukaryota > Metazoa > Chordata > Aves > Passeriformes > Pittidae > Pitta > Pitta sordida. The sequence goes on from WEKX01004761.1 coordinate 118,067, forward strand.
TTTGTGCAGGCAGTTGCATGTTACAGTAACTCTGGTTTTTCTGGGGAAAAATTTATAAAATACTTTCTCTCCCATACATACTGAAACCCCCCTTGTAGACTTCTGCCATGAAACCTTGTCACACAAACCAAACACATCCAGTCATTTGAATGTGTCAAATATGACTTGCTGTATCTCCCATGTATGTTAAAATCCAGCCACAATTCAGTTCAAATGGTAAAAGGTTCAGCCCAAAATTGTTACGTTCAATCACCCGGAGAAAAATCTACAGTGTTCATGAGCTCTTCAAACCTCTCTCGGTCAGTTCCAGCTGTGGTCATCAAAAAAACTTAAAATCCTAAGTACCTATGCTATATGTTAAATACCTTACTTACAGACTTTCCTGAAAGAGCGCTTTGACAATGAAGAAATTAAACCAGATTTATGGATGTCGTTGGAAGGTGGGAATACCTGTACCGAGTGTGGAATTCTCGCAGAAGACACAACTCTGTATTTTGGAGGTGCAACTGTAAGGCAGGCTGTCACTCAAGATCTGGACCTGCGGGGAGCAAAGTAGGTCATGTTTCCGTGTCATTTTCCTGGGGAGCTCTGTTAAGCACTGACAAGGCAGCAGGCGACATAGCTTGTAGCTCAGGGAATCCCTAGGTCATCACAAGCACAGCACTACCTGAGGCAGACACTAATGAGATTATGATTCTCAAGGCACTGATGTTTTCAGATGAGTCACAGAGAACAAGGTCACCCTAGCGCAGCCAAAAAGGTCTGACACATCCAGGTGAAGCTGCAGGTCCCTTTCCCCAGGAATGTCCTGGAATCAGCAACTCCTGTCTTGCAAAGAGGTGAGATACAACAGTCTGCTGGGCTTCACTCCTGGAGGCTGTGTCTCTCATTGAGTTCAGAGCATAATCTCTGCTGGTTGTCATGCCTTGGGTGTCCATACAAAACCAGCCCCACTCCCATGCTGTAGGAAAGGATGACTTAACAGAAGAGCAATGGAATTGTATCAGTTTAGACAAGCTAAGGACACAACATAGCTTCAGCATCATTTCCCTTGACTGTATGGCTTTAGTGAGGCCACACTCTGACTTCTGTAATTCGGCAAGAGTTTGCTGAATCATACAACTTTCCAGGAAGGAAGGGATATCAGAGAGTTTCTAGTCCAACCTCAAGCTCAAAGCCAGGTAACACTGAATTCAGACCAGTTTGCCCTGGTCTTTGTGCTGTTGGGTCTTTACAAACTCCAAGAACAGAGGTCCTGCAGTCTGTCTGGATAGGGACAGCTTAGTCCAGTGTTCAATTACACACAGAGTGGGAGTTTTCTTCCCCTCTACTAAATCCAGTCAAAATCTCCCAGTTTTCAATGAATGACCATTGTCTCCCAATTCCAGCCATCCTCTCCAGGCTGAACCTTGGCCTCTGCTCACAGGGAATGTGCTCCAGCCCCACCCATTCCAACCCTTTCAGTGTCCTTCACTGACCCTGCCTCAGTTTATCAACTTCTTTTATGTCCTTCATTGATAAAAGGGCATCTTGTTAATAGGTGTTGAGCTCTCTTTCCACCAGGACTCCCAGGGAATGGTTAGCAAAGCAGCTCCCAGCCAGTCAGTCCCCAGCTGATACACTTGCAAGTCTCTCCCAGGGGCAGGTCTTTGCTGAATTTTACGAGGTTCCAATGAGAATTACTAGGAAATGTTTTTTGAAACCTGTGTAGTACTTATACATCAAAGTTACTTGGTTAAAAATGCTGTAATTTTGAACATTTTCAGCATGTCTGTTAACAGAAAGCAACTTCTATTTGTGCAGATGTTTAACAGATGGAATTATATACATTTACACTTAGGTTTCTACAGTACTGGGGAAGAATTGGGAGTGAAAACAACATGACAACATGCCACAGACCAACTTGCAGAAAGGAGGGAGTGCTGCTAGACTATTCCATTGATGGAGGCAAGTACATCCTGTAGTTTCAGCTGAACTACAGTCTTGTTTTGTATCCAAGTGCCATGAATATCTGAGAAGTTGTCAGAGACCCAAAATAATGAGCTGATTTTTAATTTTGAAGTCATTTTTGTCTGTGTAAAGTTTTTCCATCTATTGCTTAGGAGTTTTCCATAATCCTCCTCCTTAATTTCAGCAATCAGTGGCTTCCAGCCAATTTGATTCCTTTATACAATAACAGGATTACTCTTGCAGTGAGCAATAGTTACCAAATATCCTTATAAGTTAAGATTTGTCTATCAGAAATCCCATGACTATTATTTTTTATTTCCTATTATCTTACTTTAATCTTTTAAAATATTGTACCATACGCTTGCTTCTGTTACTAAACCTGCATCTTTTCGTTCTAGGGATATCCTGGACTTTGCTCCATGAGATGGATTACCAAAAATACATCTCGGTCAGGCACGACTACATCCTCCTCCCCGAACATGCCCTGACCAACACCACCCGCTTGCGCTGGTGGCAGCCTTTCACCATCAGCAACGGAATCGTGGTTTCAGGCCCAGATCGGGCGCAGTGGGCTCTGGATAACATCCTGATTGGAGGAGCAGAGATCAACCCCAGCCAGCTGGTAGATACCTTTGATGATGGTAAGACAGGCTGCAACAGCTTATCTCTTATCTGACAGTATCTTATCATTTCTTAGTCCTCTGAGCTTGCAAGCAGGATTTCTTTAATTTTGGCTCTGAAAATTATTTATTTTGTAGACTAATGTTGTTTACATGCAGTTCTTCATGCTTAGGGTTGTGTAAAAATATATACATATATACATATATTCATATATGTATGTATGCACATATATACCCTCTGCTACAAAAAAGACAGTTTTTATTTCAGTGTAACTCATTGAATTCCTCGTATTGAACTTTTATTTCATCATATTCTTTAAAAGTACTATTATTTAAACACTTTAATTACCTTTCTGGAGCTGTTGTCTATACTATGTGTTAGTAGCTTACTGTGTGTCATTACAGATAACATAAATATGGTGTCCATATCACTAAAGTACCGTATCTAGTGATTCTGTGAATGTATTGCTAAGCCTTGATGTTTACCATGACAATGCATAAATTGTGTTTAACCCATCTTAATAGAAGGCATCTCTCATGAAGAAAACTGGAGCTTTTACCCTAATGCAGTCAGGACTGCAGGGTTCTGTGGAAATCCATCGTTTCACCTCTACTGGCCAAATAAGAAAAAAGACAAAACACACAACATCCTGTCCTCCAGGGAGCTCATTATACAGCCAGGATACATGATGCAGTTTAAAGTAAGAAATGTTCTTTCTCTCTAAAGTAAAGTAAAAGATGAAAAGTCTTCTAAAGTGTCTCCAGAAATCATTCTTCTTCCAACTAAAATGCTCAATTAGATGAATAATTAACAGCCACTTTTTACTAGAACTTAACGGAAAATCTGAAGTGTTGGTAATGAAAACTAGAAGGGTTGCAGGAATGTAAAATGTCAAATTATTCTATGTGCTTCAAGGGTTAGCCAGAGGGATTGGAAATCTAATCCCTTTTTCCTGAAATTTCTGGATCATCAGATACAGTAGGAATTCTTTTTTAAATTGACAATAGACAGCATGCGAAATATGCCATTTGTCTCCCTAATTTGTGAATAAACAGAAAAATGAATGGGAGAAGCAGGCTGGAGAAGAGTGGTGTATGGAAAATGCAAATGTGTTCTAATAGAAGTATCCCTTCTACTTACTTGTGACGCGGTAAATGACCTAAACAATCAGAGAAACCTTTCTGACCATTTTGCTTTAAGGTAGAATTCTGCACAGAGCCAAATGCAACAGGTTTTTGTTTTCAGAAATGTTGTAGGCCATTCCCCAAGCACCTTGTTTTAAATAAGCCAGGAACTAATAGGAAAGTAGGGTTATCAAAATAGGCATCCATTTTCTTGTTATGGGTTTTTTCTTGTTCTTCTGTTTAACAAGATAGTTCTAGAATTGTTAATCTTCCGCTGTTGAATGTTTTTCATATTTCATTTAATAGTTCATATTACCACTTTGGTGCAGTGGTAAGTGTCCCCACCTGTCATGTGGGAGACCCGGGTTCGATTCCCACCAGGGAGATAGTGTTAAGAGTTGGACTCAATGATCCTTGTGGGTCCCTTCCAACTCAGAAGGTTCTGTGATTCTGTGATTACCATCTATTTATTGCAGAGTCCTTCTCTCCCCCTTTTCCTACATCAAGCACAGTAAAGATTTTATTTCTAAACTAAGGACCCAGCTCTAGCATCGCTTCTGTTTGGTTTTGAAATTCAACTTCTGTTATCCGTTCAGTATTACACATTAGGTACTGTAATCTTTCCACTCCAATATGTCTATTGTTTGAATTATTCAAAATAGTTCTGTTGTTAAATTGAATTGACATGAATTTTATGTGTCTGCATGTTTATCATTATGAATTTTAAACTTCATAGGTGCCTCACTTTAGAAATACCAACAAGCTACCATATCCTTGTGTTTCAGAAACAGTTTGTTTAGATATGTATTTTATTTGGAGGTCAGGAATGTAGTGTTAGGATTTGGTTTGAAAATAACAGTAGCAATGAAGTAAAATTCATTGATTAAAAGCAGTATCTGAAGTACTGTGTCTTTTATTTTCCATCCACTTTTGATGGATTTTGTCCAAGATGTAAGTTAACAATCTCTTTTAGACACCCTATAAAGAAAAAGGAAGAAAAAAAGACATAACTTGAATACATACCACTTTAAATGTCTACCTGACTTGTTATAGCTGTGGATTTTATTTGTTCTATAGATCGTGGTTGGCTGTGAGGCAAATTCTTGTGGGGACCTCCACTCGGTGATGCTGGAGTATACCAAGGATGCCAGGTAAATGACAACAGAATACACAGACCTAAAGAAAAAAATTGTATGACATTAAAAACCCAGAAAGCTTTTATTTATTAAAGCAATTACTTTGTGATTCATGTTGTAACAGGATCAGAACAAAGCCTGTGTGCAAGCACTGGGATTTGTCTACAGAACTCCCATAAATTGTCATATAATTTATCCGAGATATTGACAGATTCATGGAATTGAGCTTGCAGTTACAGTCATGAGCATGTTTCTGTTAAAAATGTGCACTCAGGAAACCAAATTCACAGGAAACTGTGTTGTTTTAGTGTAATACAGGACCAAGCTGTAATGAAGTGGGAGTTACTTAACTTGAAACTGGTCTTTAACTAGAAACAATTATTAACACTATCTCTTGTGGTGTAGTATAGCAGCATCTTTAATTTGTAAAAACAAAGGTATATTCTGTGCTCAAATAACTGTGCGTGAAAATGGAGCAAATTTTATTGGGACTCTTCTGAACATGGAATAAATCCTTCTGTCCTGCAGCTCAGAGGAGCTGTATGTACCACACTCTGCTCTAAGTACCACCACTCAAACCTGGTGCCTGAAAGTCCTCCCTGGTTGCACCAGTCCTTTAGCCTCTCACCTCTTGTTTATTTGTGGCTCCAAAGTATGGAAACTATTGCTGACAGTATCCTGTTTGTTTATTAAGACAGGCAACGCCATGACCCTTATAGATTACCTGTTTTCTCTTGATTATTCTTTCAGTTGTTACAAAACATTTTTTTTCTCCTTCCTACAGGACAGACTCATGGCAGCTCGTCCAGACACACTGTCTTCCTTCCTCATCTAATAGCATTGGCTGCTCTCCATTTCAATTCCATGAAGCTACCATCTATAACTCTGTGAACACCTCCATGTGGAGAAGAGTAACTATCCAGCTGCCAGACCACGTCTCATCCAGGTAGGTTACTGAAAGGTCAGCTCACTGTGGACCTATAAAATGTCAGGTGTCTTGTTGGCACTGTTCACTTGGCCCAACTGGTGAGTTAAACATGATTCTTTATTGCTGGGTTTAAATCTGATACATAATTAATGGTTTTCGGGAAGCTTTTTGTTCATAGAAGTTGCTACTGCCAGTGATACAGCAGTCAACTTTTGGGGGGGGTGTCTTCCCAGTTATTGAAGTCACAGCCCCTTCATATGACATTTTTTGTTACATTTGCTGCTGGTGTATTAGAACATCACTGTACAGATGTGTTTAATTGCTAGATATAGTAATACAGTGTTTGGATTGTGATATTTGCAGTGCAACTCAGTTCAGGTGGATTCAGAAGGGAGAAGAACTAGAGAAACAAAGCTGGGCAATTGACCACGTGTACATCGGAGAAGCGTGCCCTAAGCTCTGCAGTGGCCACGGATACTGCACCACTGGAGCCATTTGCATTTGTGATGAAGGATATCAAGGTTTCCTTTCTTCAATTTCTCTCTTGTACATCTACTAGAGTCTAATCTAGCTCAAAATTAAACAAAAAGACAAATTGATGTTTCATGTTTAAATTAATCACTAGAATGTTTAAGTAGCAAATTCTAAATTAATAATTTGCCAGAGCTGCAAATAACAGCTTTTCCCTCACATTCTGGATTGAGTCAGCAGTCTCTCCCATCTGGCACTGTATGTAAAGTCCATCCAGCCTTCATTGAAGGCAGGACATGGCTTGCTTACCCAGAAATGGCTTCCACCTGTGTACTTCTTCCAAGGGTGCATCCCAGAGGATGTGCAGATGGGATCCAGATGTTGGTGACTGACATTTATGTTCTGTCCCCTATCAGGACAGAGCGTTCTGCTCTAATCCCTCAACACAGCTAAGTACATNAATGGGATCCAGATGTTGGTGACTGGCATTTATGTTCTGTCCCCTATCTAATCCCTCAACACAGCTAAGTACATGCCCATTGGTACCTGAGTGCCCTTGGTAAATTATAAGTGCTTTGTGGGAGTGGAGCCAGTGTTTAATGTCTTCCAGGAATGTCTCATAATTTTAAAAGGTCAGATCCCTTCCCTGTTTTAGACATTTTCAACCAGCAATTTGAAATGTCTCTATTGGCACCAATGCGAGACAGGAGAAACCATATTGAGATTATACTGCTCTGAAAAATAAGACTCACAGCCTCAATGTTCTAAAAATTATTGCTGTATATCAATTTGCTGTTGTTACTGGATCTGCTGAAATATATTCAGGCTGTACTTACACTGTATATTGAGCCACAACCTTGAATGGAATTACAATTAACTTTAACTCAATTTTCTCAGTTCTTTTGATTATTGTGTGTTTTAAAACTTCACTGTGTCATTTTTAGGTGACGACTGCTCTGTTTTTAGCCACGATCTGCCCAGTTATATTAAAGATAATTTTGAATCCGAAAGAGTCACTGAAATAAACTGGGAAACCATTCAGGGGGGAGTGATAGGGAATGGATGTGGACAGCTGGCACCCTACGCCCATGGAGATTCACTCTATTTTAATGGATGTCAAGTACGACAAGCTGTGACTAAGCCTCTGGATCTCACCCGAGCAAGGTAGTAGTTTGAGCCTAAAAGTTCTTTTAGCAGTTCATGAGAAAGGAGACTCTTAGTGTGCACGTGCAGCCATGTGGGCCAGTACTGATGAGGATGGACTGACTGTGTCAGATGGGGCTGGCAGAAAACATTAGGATTGGCAAAACGCTTTGTGAACTTCAATTTGGGGGATGGAGACTGAGGAGGAAGCGATGTCAGATTAAAAGGTCAGATGTTTTCATCATGCCCAACAGAGCACTGCCTGGTAAGCCAGCACTGACAATGAAGCTGTTGGCAAAGACTGGACACCAGACTGCCTGGACCAGTGCCTGATCTGATAAGACAAATCCCACGTTTGTGTGTGCCTCCATGATGGTTATGAGTAAAGATGCTATTTAGTAATTACAGGCTCATTTTCCCTTTTCAATTGTCAAATAGAATTATATTCACCTGGCAATGAACAAGAGTACCTTTTTCATCTATTGTACCTCTCTGGTCATGGAAAAACACATGCAACCAGCCTGTGTTGGCTCTTAACAGTGTGGCAGCTTTCAGGACTGATTTATTTTTAGTTATCTAAAGCAAGATTAGAAACGGGATGAATTGGCAGATGGGCCAATTATAAATCAGGCTCTTCTCTTCTTACTTGAACACTCAGGTAGAATATGAGATATCTTTTAGGCACTTATTATATTCAACCTGGTTTTGTCTTTTTTAAACTTGTCATACACTCATTTTCATGTTTACATTTTTATCTATCTCAGTTTTGTGCAGATATATTGCAAAATTGGATCAACTGCCTCCAGCTGTACGGCAACATTTATATGTATATAGTAAACTATTACTTCGAAAGAGGAGCTGTGTTTTAAGGATGTGAGAACAGTGTGTTTTACAGGTTAAAATAGTGATTCTTGAGAATGATTTAGGTTTTAATAAGGAAACTACAATAAACCTGAAAATGTTCTTGTTTGAGTAATTTTGTGTATTGAAAATACCTTTTCTCTCTGTGTTTTACAGCAAAATCATGTTTGTTTTGCAAATTGGAAGTATTTCACAAACAGACAGTTGCAATACCAATCTGAGTGATCCTAACACTGTAGACAAGGCAGTGCTTCTCCAATACAGTGTAAATAATGGAATTACATGGCAAGTAATTGCACAGCATCAGCCAAAGGACTTTATACAAGCCCAAAGAGTGTCTTATAATGTTCCCCTGTGAGTACCTAGTCACATTTCATTACCTCTAAGTGCACAAGATACTTTTCTGCTAAGAAATAATCTATCTTTGCATCACTGTACATGAAAAAAGGTTGATGAGAGGATAAACAAAGAAGAAAACTTAAAGGGAAGTCTGATTAAGAAATTCCAGCCTAGCATTTATCAATAAACTTGAAAGAAAAACAGCAATAATACTTGTTTTGAAGATACAAGGGGGAAATATCCTCCTTATCTCTTTTAACAATTAAATCCTTCACATGTACAATGTGTTGACGTTCAGTGACAGAGAAACAATGATTTGACTTTGCTCTCGGTTCCTTCTGGGGGGGTCAGATAGGGATGTGCAAAACATCAATAGTCTGGAGCTCTCACAGGCTCTGTGTTTGTGCTGACAGGGAGGCACGAATGAAAGGAGTCTTACTGCGCTGGTGGCAGCCCCGTCACAACGGGACAGGTCATGATCAGTGGGCTTTGGACCACGTAGAAGTCGTCCTGTGAGTATCAGCTTCACCTCATCCCACCCCATCTCAGAAAGCACTGAAATTCCTCCAGCATGGCACGAGTGTTAAGCTCAGTAAGAAATATCGTGGCCCAGGGAATCCTTTCTCAAAGTGAAACCTTTAAAAACCCATTTTTCCTAATGCTTTGCCCTGACTGAAAGAGTCAGTGGTTAAGATGGCCACAAAGTAAGTGGCACAGCAGGGGTATGCGTTATCCATCATGGAAAAATGCAGGAGGGAAAGTGGGGCTTTATCACTTCCAAGTATTATTGTGGTCCTGTAATGCAGCAATAACAGTTAAAAAATTATTGTGAATTATTAGAAAGGATATTCCTGTTCAACACTATGCTGCCATGTAAGGCTGATTTATATCCTTTCAAACATACAAAAGATTGTTCTGTATTGTTCTTTGCACAAAGTAATGTTGTTGTGCCTCATAAAAATTTGTGTTAGCAACTAATGCCTTATTCATTTCCTTTTTATAGTAAGAAGGATACTGTTCAGAAACAGGGTTCACTATATCAGGTTCCTATGGTCTGAGCTCTATATTCATCCCCTTGTCAAGATTTTACCAAGTCTGCACCCTCCAGATTCTCCCATTCTTGAGATGGGGTTCGCTGGCAGCTAACCCGTTTTTCCTGTGTTGCATCACGGAGAGATGACCTGTTTTTTCTCTAACAATTTAGTTCCAGTAGAAGTGAAATGCTAGTGGCTTCCCGGGCGGGAATTCATCGCTGACAGTGGTTGGCAGAGAGAGATGTGCCTGCTCCATAGATAGGTTCAAACATTCTTTTTATTGAACAATTTAAAAACTAGCAATGAAGAAATTAGGCTTAGGTAAACTCCAGGCTGTGTAATTATCACTGTGAGGTTTCTGAATTAACAGACAGTGCAAGTAATGTTTTGTAACCGTATCAAAGAGAATTATCTGATTGGTAGTTAGCCCTGTTCTCCTTTCCACCGAGAGGCACCAGCTTGCATGGCACTCATATCAACCCCAAACCAAACTGGTCCCAACACTGAGTAACTGTACACGCTCTGCTGCTTTTACACACATTGCTGGGCTCTGCTTCCATAACACTAAGCTTAAAACTTGAAGGAACAGAGGAGAGGGATGGATATAATTCCTGTTTTAGTCAATAGCTGTGTGGTATGATGCTGCCTCAGGGAAGATATGGAAGAGTGCAGACCTGCAGGACATTCACAGATTTTAGAAAACTGTGGAAAAGGGAACTGGTCATTATGAAATACGTATTACCATATCTTTCTACCTTGCAATTTAAAAAAAAATAATTAAACAGAAATAATCATGTAAGAAAAAAAAATAGAGCATAATATTACCTATCAATCTGAGCATTGAATTAGGGACTCTAAGTAGGAAGGAACAGAATAAATCTTTTAAAAGTGATTTTTAGGATGAAATATGGAGAACTTCCTTGACAACAAGATCTGCCAGGCTATAGGCTAGACACACAAGTTGAGTGGTAACAACCAGTCATACGAGATGTGCTACACTAGAATGGACAGCAATAGAAATGCCATAGCAAGCAATGATGCCTTGCCTAGAGAAGGAATTAGGTGGGTAGACAGGGTCCGCCCCCTCCTTTCTCTTATTTTTCTGCTGTTAAGGAGCTTTACCGCTGATATACTGTATTAGGCTAGAAACAGAGTTTCCACCTTGTTTAAGTGACACATTGTACAATCCACAGAGGAAGACAGCCCAAACTGGACAGATTTCTCCCTTACCAAGTCCTGTGGAGCACAGTGCCATGACAGCATATTTCCCAAATGCCAGATGTGGAGTTCCAGTCCCTGCTAACTAAAACACGAGACGTTGCTCTCAGGCAGGGCAGAATTACATGCTGTGGTGCATCTGGTTGATATGCTGGCATGTGCTCAGACCTGACAGGTGCCTTCGATCCCTCTGTTTTTCTTAAGTTCTATCTGCACCTTATAATTTGTCAAAATATTCTATAGGCCTCTGAAATTTATTGTAAGTAACCTGCCAAGGGTTCAATAAATCCTTGTGAAGGCTTTCTGAGAGGAGGCACACTTCCCTGGCAACAGATACTCTCAACTGAGTTTTCCTTTAGCTCTGCTCTTTCACTTGGCCACCTCACACTGATCACTTTACCCCCAGCACTTCATTTTCTTCACCTGTAAAATGATGAAGACGGTCACCTCCATGGAGTGCTTCCAGGTATCAGAAGTGAGCCTGGATCAGTATCTGTTAGCACTTATCCTAGATGATCCTGCACACACCAGGGCTACCAGAATTCACAGCATGGATATTAGGGTTAGGATTTAGCTTTAATTCTTAATATTCCTTCATTTTCCAATTAAGGGTACAGAAAATCTGGTTGCTCCTGGGGAAAGCAAGCCCCCTTTCCCAGGCTGTTCTCCAGAGAGAGGCCAGGAGTCAGTGTCCCTTGGAGGCTTTGCCTTCCCACCAGGGGAGACCTGGCAACCCCAGGGATCTCTGGCAGTGAGGCACGGCCTGCACTAAAACCATTCACCAGGGGTGCTGTAACTACCTCTTCACATTAATTCTGTAAAGAACCATTCAAGTAGGCTTCTGCCTGGCTTATTCGTCCCAAAGCTGGGATACTTCAGGAAACATCTGTGCCTCTTATATTGGAAGTAATTCCTGTTGGAACTCTGACCTCGTGTCAGAAAACCATGAAGATCCCTGGATGTAGACCTCAGTGATGGTCCATGTCCAACACAGTTTGTGTTCGGTCTTCTTACTATCCTGCACTCCATCACCCACTGGAATGAGACTCCATACACCTCTCCAGGCACCATCAAAATTATTCTCACTGGCTCTGGATTTTCATGATTGTGATCTGTGTGCCCACCAGGCAGAAGGCAAGCCTCACGCAGGTGAGGTGTTACAGCAAGGAGCCAACCTATCCTAGGAGGTGTGGTTTGGGACACAGAGAAATTCCTAGCTTTCCACACAATTTATCTTGTTAGTTCTCCACTCCTCTGTGCTTAAGAGGTCTGATTTTCCCAAATGACCTAGGTGTTGGCTTGGCTGCCTGCACCCCAAGGTGCATGCCTAGGTGCTGTGGCAGCTTTTCCTCAGACCATGGGCAAGTAAGCAATGCTCTCCTGGAGCACGCTAAGAGGGCAAGGAGGGAAAGCACCAGCCGACAGGGAGAGCTTGTCTGTAGGGATGTAGTGCAACCAAGCATTTTCTTGGTTTTATTTCCCATCCAAAATGGAGGATGTCCCTCCTCACAGTGCTCACCCTAGGGGCAAATCTTTGAATACCTGTTTTCATTGCCCAACTCTTCTCAGCAATCCAAAGATTTGAAATTAATTCTGTCACAGGCCCAGCTGTCAAGTCGTAGTGCAGATACTGCTTAGAGCTGATGCACAGCCAGGGTATGACACCGTTCAGTTTAATTGTTTTCTGAGTTGAGGGCCACTATCCTCTCACCAGCAAACAGATTTTCAAGATGCCATTTCTTTATTTCCTTGTTGCTCACAAGATAGCTTGCTGGGGGGCAAAATTAACCTGCAGATGCATGCAAAATACCTGGCAGTGACAACAAGGGCCAAAGATGGATTATTTTGTATGTTACTTAAAATCATTCCATTTTGGAACAAAATTTTTAAATCACTCTTTAAAAAGCAGTATCATTAAGAGCCTGAGGCAGCTGCAAATGGTGCTCAAATTGAGCACCTCTATCAAACAGGCAAAACCCAATACCTGTGTGGACTGTGTTATACATTAAATTGTTCTTGCCAATTAACCACTTGCCAGTTTAACAGCAGTTGATGTCTGTCCTGCGGTGGGGAGAGGATATTAGTTGTCAAGTCATCCAGTCCTCTTAAAAGCTAGTGATGATTATTTCTCATTAGTGCAGCACTTTTTCTCTCCATTTTTAAAGAAAGCTTTGGGCACAACTCTCACATGTTCCATGTGGCTCTTCTTAGGATATAAAATTATTTTATCCCAGGCTTAAGGAGTGTTTTTCTGTGCCCCTGCACTCCTGCCCTAAGATGAGCTCACATCCAACTCCACATTTCATTGCACATTGTTTTTCTCTGGAAGCACAGCCCTCAGCCTGTCTGCTGCACAGACACCTCGCACTTCTCTGCATGCACATTACAGAACTGCCATTTCTTTATGTACGGGGTGGGCCTTTAAAGACATCTCATTAACTTAACTCTTGTTAAAAGCATTGAGAAATATAGAGTAATGATAAGCTGAACACTGATGTTGCTTTCTTTGCACCCCAAAACTTGTTATGTGATCCAAAGGAATTTAAGTTGCGCAAGGAATGCAAGAAACATTATCCCCACCTACTATTTTATGGTTAACTGTTAGATAACAGAATGAATCCCTCCATAGCCATCACTCCATGCTCTTCATTGTCAAGATATTCTCACATTTTTGGCACAAATGATTTAGTGGGAGCTTATGTTGCATTTGATGCAAAGAATGTTTATCCTTATTTTACAACATTAAAATACAAATTATATATTCTAGCTCTAAAAACAAATTCTCATGTGGGAAAGCATTTTCATCTACTTCATTTTTTTAGTAAAAAGCAATGATTTGGAAAATGTATTTAAATTGAAGTACCAACATATTTATAATAAAGAACAGAAATAGTTCAAACATTAGGTATCTATCTGAATATTCACAACATTTATGCCAAATTTTATATGATGCAGTTTGTGCTTCTATGACATTTCTATTATATTTATAAAAAGTGCATGCTGAATTTTATAGAATTTAAAAATATAAACATTGATTTGAAATATCAGGAAATAATTTGTTCAATTTTTATTTTCAAAAGAGACGAAAAGTCCTATATTGCCTCTAAACCTCATCAGGGTTTTATGACTAATCACAGTGCTGCATGCATTGAAAGGCATTTTCTAACTTGTGTTGTATTTCATTGTTTGCTGTCATTGGTTTTACACTAGAATAAGGTAAGTACTTTCCCTGAATCAGTACCAAATGTATGTTTCTGTTACAGCTACAGCTCTTTCACAGACTTTTGTCAGTGATGAGTTGGTGAAAAATCATTTGTACTCTCTGTGAGGTGCCACATAGCTCTTGAGGGCCCTGATCCTGCAGCGCTTCCTCAGTGAGCATTGAGGGAAGTCAAACTTAGCAGAAACTGTTGAGCACCTCATGCCATACCACAGCAGGAATTTCACCCAGGCTGTGGTGGGAAGGACTTCTGCTTCTGATAGGGCACAGTGAGGCCTGCCAATGGAGGGCACCCAGAGTGTTGAATGGGTCACAAGGGACAATTCCCACTTTTTTCTATAATTAATGACCACAGAGGGGAAGCCAAGCCAGGCAGTGTATGTCAGTCAGTCTGCACAGTGACATAGCTATGCGTGCCCCTTAGACACAGAGCCAGTGTCTCCTGTGTAGTTCTCTTGTTTCATGTGACTCAGCTGCTTTGTGCTGGTGCAGTTCATAGGTACCACTAACCAGTATAATTACTGAGCTCTGGGTTCAAATGTCGCCCTCAGCAAAGCCAAAGAATATTTGTCATTGGTACAAGTCATCGGGACTTCAGTCAAAGCACATCACTTTTCTCTTTACAGTACCCTCCAAAGCATTTATAATTCAGCCTCAAAATTTACTACAAACCTAGTTCTGAGGGGCATCCCTTTGCTGTGTTCTAAGGCTTTGTTCATGTTTCATTTTGTTATTCAAATATTTTTGTTTCTAATGTTTGGTTCCTGTTGTGCCCTGTCAATTAAAAACACAGAAACAATGATCAGCATTAGTATATGCTGGGGTTACACACCACATAATTTGCATTCCATTTGTCTATGTTCCATTTTCATATTTTAAATAGCAGACTTGCAGTTCAAACTATGCTTTGGAAACACACAATAAACAGAATGCTCTATTAAAGACTAAAGATCCAGAGAGACTCCTCCTCATAAATTGCTTTATTGTTGGTATTTATTGAATATGCCCTAGACAGTTTTAGTTTTGTTCTGTATTGGCTGCATATTGCTTTCATCCAGCTAGTGTAATTCCAGTGACTTCACTGGAAGTTTATTTAAGGTTTCCCACGTAAATTGAAGCCGCATTATCTCTCTTTATTTTCTAATAGTGCACTCAAAGCTGTCAAACAGATTATACAGTAGTTGCTCCTATTAATTGCTTTTTTTCCTGTGTGCTCCATCAGCAATACACAGATAACTTTGGAGCTGAACTTTTCCGATTGACTGATGGTTCAGTGAATGCACAGAAAAAGCAGAAGGCTCAGCAGATGCTGACCAGTCCATTACACACTTGCAAAGCAGCCTTCAAGTTGCCACTGATATCCAAACAAATGTTCCCTCCACAACATCCATTATGGAATGTGGGATATATTCATAATGTAACTTGATGCTACCCAGCATCTTTTGGGTGCTCTGAACAAGAAAACAGCAGAAAAAGTATGGTCAAGCCTTTTATCAGTCTGTGAAAATACAAATTAAATTGCCTACTAATAGTATTGAAAGCATTTTTACATCCACCAAATGCAAGGAATGTGTAAGTACTCCTGCAGTTCAGATTATATAATTCTCCTCGTGGTTTTATAAAGCAATATTGATCTCTCTTACACAGTGCTTGTCTCCTACCAATATACAAAATGAATCCAGAAAAATAAAACATACAGATCTACTCTAATTTTGTGGTGCCATACGATATGATGCTCTGATGCATAGAGTGTACATATTTACCTCTGGAAAGAGTGAAAATCATGCTATTTCTATAGCAGGCATGAAGTTTTTCATCCAACTAGTATTTGGAGGGTCTGTCTGAGATGTTAATAAGAACAAGTATGAATTATGTCACTGCAAGTAAAAAAAAATAAAAAGCACTTTGTTCCTGATCATTTAGATTTCTCTTATTTTTCACACACTGCACTGCTCTGGTATTCAGTGTGAGACATAAATATATCCTTCTGTCTAACATCTTGATCATCTTAGAACAAAATTATATGCATAAAAAATAAGTAGCTCTCTTTTGAGTCATTAGGTAACCATTTCTTTGTTCCTTTTCAATTATTTCTTTTTTTTTAATTTCGTTCTTTCTTTATTGTTTTAAACATCTTCACCACAACTTTAAGGCTAGATAGAAAATTTGAAGTGAAATAGAGGCCAAGGACACTTAGCATTGTCCAAACTGAGTCCTGAAAATCTCTGCTGAGTTATTGCTGAACATGAGCAAACCAAAGGCAGGATGGACATGGGGGAAAGTGAAGGGTTCTGGGCCAAGAGCTGCAGCTCAGCACGTGCCCCAGCTGCCCAAGTCTTGCCCAAGCTGAGGTTCTCACAGCCAAGTTCACTCCTAAATCTAGCCAGGTCCAGAAATGGCAAATTTTAGAGTGAAACCCTTTGACAGGCTCTGTTTGTGCCATGTACCTAGAGCAAAGCTGCTCAAAAGCTATGCTTTCTCCCAGGCCCATCTCCAGTATTTAGGCTGCAGAGCAGCCTTCTCTCAAGGGATAAGCACCCCATCCTCACCTCATGGTTAGGATTCTTTCCTGAGAGGTTGGATGTGGCCTTGAAGGCTCTGTGTCTAAGGAACACCAACTTCTCTGGTAATGGAAATTAAAGGGAAGGCAAAATTAAAACCTTCTTCAAGCCTCATGACCAATGGCAGCCATTTCAGGAGTAGGTTTGGGGTTGTGATTTTCTTCTTGGCTTCCTCAGTGAGATGCTCAGCATTGGAGTGAGGGGGATGTTCCACTGAGATGACTACAGGAGCAGAGTGAAGATTGATCTTCAATGCTGTTTTGCACTGGAGCTAGCAAGTGGCATTAAAATTATATAAACTCACCACTGACACTCTCTCAAACAAAACTCTCAGAAATCACCACAGACCTTCCTTTTCACTTGACGTTAGGTGAAAGTCAGGACAAGTCAACCTTACACATTAACCCCTCTCTTAATTGCCAAATGCTCTAGAGCTCTGCCTTACTGTCAGAGTGCCAGAAGTTGTGCCAAGTGTAGATCTGTTTGCTTTCATTGTCACCAGGAGCTGATCTTTATTTCATTTTTGTATGTACATTCCAGTGGGAAAAAAAAAAAAAATTAAATATTGTAAAGCCTTGGAAAACTAGTTGGGAAGTGACTTGGATTCACTCAGGGGGTTATAATCCAGATTTTGGCATGACAACTGTTACTCAATTTAGTCAATTGTGTTCAAGATTAGCTGTTGAAAAGCATATAATTTTGTGAGACAGATAGTTTTAGATTAAATTAGCATACTACAGTAAAAGCTATCTTTTCCTCTGGAGGATCATAGGTATTTTTGTAAAACATACAATTATACTTCTTTGTCCTAAGGGCTACATTCACTAAAAATAAGCTTATGCACTAGAGAGGAAAGTATGACATTACAAGTATTTACTTCTTACTCACAGACAAAACTCACAAGTGAAAACATGCTTTGCACCCACAAATCGGAGATTTGATGACTGCAGGTTTTCACAGATCTGCTGCCCTCTCATGGTTCCTTCTTCCTTCAGTGGAAGAAGTAGTACATTAGGTGGGATGGGCCTTGGCCTCAAGATAGGTCTTCCTAATTCAGCCTTGAATTAAGCTGCAGATAGGCTATCTTTTGCCTGGTCTCCTCCCACACATGATGGTATTGATTTTCCAGATCTTCCTTTCATTTTCGAAGGGGGTGCCTAGGGGAAGGAAACACTAATCTGCATAAAATCTTCACTTCCTAAGAAGAGAAGATAATGAAGTGGAGTAAAGCTTTTCTTCTGTTCTCGAGATAAAGCAGTTAATCATTGAAGACAGAAGGATAAAAGGAGTACAAGACCACAGGAGAGAAATGCTATCAAGTGTGCATACAGCTTTAGTGAATCTGGCCCTAGGCAGCACGAGTTTACATTAGCTGAAAGCTCTTAACCTTTCCTTAAGATAATGAATTGTAAATTAAAGCAAAGTGGGACAGATTCTCATTGCCTTGTACCTTGCAGTTATACGAAGGGTGTGGTTCACACCAGTTCGCACAAGCCTGAAAGGTCATGCAAGGACAAAGAAGAATCAGTCCCACTAGCTCACTGTTCAAAAAGAATTTACCGTACATCTTAAAGAAACTGACACTCTTCTCTTCCTCCACCCTTTGCTTTCAACAGCACTCGCAAACAAAATTACATGATGAATTTTTCACGGCAACATGGGCTCAGGCATTTCTACAACAGAAGACGAAGGTCACTTAGACGATATCCATGAAGAAACGAGAAATCTATTTTTTTTCCTCCCAACATGTGATGTGTTGCTTTCCATTCTTTAAATCTAGCACTGCGTCTGGTATCAGGACTTTTCTGCAGCTGGCTTGATGAATAACTGAAAGCCTTTCTCAAGACAGAGTGTACACCACTTTTTCGCACTGTGAACTAATGAGAAGTGACTTATTTTCTCATAGGTAAATGTTTTAATGTTGATGTGTCTGTGAAAATTGTGATCTGTTGTAATATCAGTTACAGTGGCAGTATTGGAAGTAAGCAACTAATTCTGTTTAAAAGGAAAAAAGGTTTAAGCACAAAGACTTTTCAGATTTTATGTTTATAAAAACCTGCATACTAAGTACAGATTTTAACATCCTTTGTCACATAGGTATTTATGTGCACTGTATTCAAACTCTGTGTCATTTTATATGATTAAGTTATCATTGTTTGTCCTCTTTGTATTCTCTTCGACAACATGACACATTGGCACTGTATTTACTTGTTTTGTTGTTGTAATATTTTTGCTGCTGATGTTTGGGCTCTTTACCTTCTTACAAAATGTATTTTAAAAAGATCATCGAAGTCCTAATCCAGAAGATAATCGCGAAAGTAGTTGTAAAGGCGTTGATATCCTTCGGTCTTATTCTTTGGTATGTCTGTTGTTTAGCATTGTTTTGTGGATAAAAAAAGAATGCTTGACATTAAACTTTTTTCTACTAAGGGGTTGTGGATAAAGCCCCAAACAGAAATTCCCAATTCCCTGTCTAAATGTAATCAGTTATTTGCAACTGATTTACTTACAGTAACTGCCATTTTGTGTCTGTAGTAATGAAGTGATTTGTAAACAGTGAACGTTTCATTGTGTTCTCTTTGGTGTTTGTTTCTATTGCGGGTCATGTTTGTATCTTCTGATAAAGTTGTATCTACACCAGCAACGTTATAATGCCCCTACAGCCCTAAACTGTCTATTATCATAAATAAAATGCTTCACTTTATGGTGAACCAACATAAAGATCCATGCTTCAATAAAGACAATGTCAACAAAGACTTCTGATGTTAGGTTTTTCAAGCCATGTGGGTTTTACATGAAATCATAAATCAAATTCTTCTACTAGATTCCTAGATTCTAAGGAAAATGTCAGTAATTTTTAATATTTAGTACTGCTCACTTAACAGCACTTGCAAATATGTAACACAAACCAAGATATCTTCCCAGTCCTGCCTGTGGGCATAACATGGTCCTCGGAACTGGTCTGGGTGCAAAGAATTAAACAGGACGATGGAACCATACTCATTTTGGCTTTATCTGCAGACCAAAATGCAGTGTTTAACCACTCTGTGTAAACAAAGCTCTGAGAGCTAGAGTGCACTATCTGTTTGGACACTGGTTTCAAACAGACAAAACTGCTAATTCTTAGAATCATAGACTCGTTAAGGTTGGAAAAGCCCTTTAACACTGAGTCCAGCTGTTAACCCAGTACTGCCAAGCCCACCACTACACCATGTCCTTAAGCACCACATCTGCACAACTCTTTAATACCTCCAGGGCTGGTGACTCCACCACTTCCCTGGGCAGCCTGTACCATGCCTGACAACTCTTCCAGTGAAGAAATGTTTCCTAATACCCATTCTGAACCCTACCTAGCGCAACCTGAGGCCATTTCTTTTCATTCTATAGTTGGCCACTTGGGAGAAGAGACAGATTCCCACTTCACTACAACCTCTTCAGGTAGTTGTAGAGAGCAATAAGGTTCCACATGAAACTCCTTTTCTCCAGGCTGAACAAACCCAGTTCACTGACCTTCTTCTAATCAGGTAGAAGTACCCTATATGCCTCCTATTATCTTATAGCATGCACACCTGCTTCTGGCACCATCAGGAGGTCACTCAGTGACCGACTAATTAACACCTTGGCTTGGTCAAATTTATGTGACAGACCTTTGGCTGACCTGGAAATTTACAGTCCAGCTTCCTGCAGCTGCAAACTCACTGTACGGTTCTGTAGAACCATGTGTGTGCTTTCAATCATTGAAAAGAGATAAAAGATCTATTGAGAGAAATAGCAGGAAGAAAAAACATGAGGTTATTAAAGAATATAATAGCTTAATGTTTGAGCAATTGATTTTAAAATATCGCAGTAAGAGTTTTGCCCATTGAACAAACAAAAATGCAAGATCTAAACTTTCCTATTTTCTAAGATAATTTTATTTGCCCCAATATGTCAATAGAAGGGTGATATTTCAAGCTAAAATGCATGTGCAGGTAGCGTGTTGCCAGGGAATTAACTTATCTTAAAGACTTCAGATAAAATGAGGCACTTCACCCAACTTCTCTTTCCAGGCAAGAGAACAGCATAATGAGAGGAGCTACTTTTCACAGTTCTATTTATTTCCTTTGAAAAAGGTATGTAATCATGACTACAGAGGAATCCCATGAGGCACTTCACTCAAACTCACTCCAAACTGTGCACCAGTTTTCCTCTTCGTCACTAGTAGATTCACAAGTGATATTGTCATTTGCCCTTTCCAGATTCCAGGAAGTTCTTCCCTATACTTCTTCCGTTCCTACACCACCTCATGTAGCATATATATATGGTATACTCAGTAAATGGACTTTTTTTTTTCCTCATATATGACTGAAAGCAATGAGTCATCTGACATTAAATAGTTATTAAAATAGCAAGGGTGACACAACACATAATGAATGGCAATAACACTGTGGCACTGCTATAACGTGTACTGATAAGCTTATCTACTAGTATAACATTTTGGCAGGCGTAACTATGAATATTGACTTCTAGTACTTTTACTACACCTTGTAGACTTACTCATTTCTCCTAGCAGCTCACTAATCTCTGGTCCCGTAGAACAAGGAGAACATAAGAGACATGAGAGGAAATAAAAATACGTGAAGATGAACCTCTGACCTACTGGAGTTTCTGGAATAACAAAAACTTGAAGTTCTCGTAATTTCAAAAAATGTTTTTCTCCTAAGCTTGCTTCATCCAAAGAGGATAACATTATCTTAATGGGAGGAATATTTTTGAAGGACCAAATCAGGTTTTGCATGAAGTTGACAATTTAGAAAAATTAGTAGAAATTGAGTAACAGCAAATTCACTCAGGACAAGACAATGTCAAAGAGCAAGGTACCAGCACACAAAGTGGTTAAATTAAATATCACACCAGGCAACAAAACTATAGGATCAGAATCAACAACATAAAGCAGTTTTTAAAAATGCTATTTTGCATTGCATCAATAGAAATATTTATGGGAAAACACAGTAAATATAAATACAGCTGCCAGTGCTGTAAAGTAGACAGTGGTGAGCTGTTGAGCCCTTCACTCAAATACAGATGTAAACAAGATGGAGAGGTTGCATAGTACAGCAGCAGAAACAAGGCCCTTGAACCCATGAGCTTTCAAGTAGAACACATTGTTTAGTCTAGAAAAGAAAAACATTTGGAAAGAGACATGACAGCCCTAAACATGGATCTATATTTTATTTACTTGCTAACCCTTCAGGGTAGATGTTATCGGGGTGGAAATGCTGCCACAGCAACACCTAATCATTTATCCAGTGCACAAGGGGGTTGGTTATCCAAGCAGGAAGTCAGTGTGAGGTCCCAGACAAACCTCACTCAGTGCAGCTCTGTAGCAAGGTTTAACTAAACACTGGAGGAATAGGAACAAGCCAGCTGTAGAGTGGAGCTACCCTCATCCTGAGCTTTCAAGGGAGCCCCAGAACCAAGTGAGATCAGCAAAAGGCCTTGCTTATATTAAGCACTGCCCTAAGCTGTGAGCAATTGCAAGCAGTTGAGGCCATGCAACCCCTTGCAGTACATCTGCACAGGAGCAGCCAGAGCACCTGCCATCCAGAGGTGGTGGATCTGCTGCTGGAAGAAAAGACCATGAGGTATGAGGCTGCAAAGCTCCTACTGGTGACGTGGACAAACAGCCTAGTGTTCTCTGTTACTGCTGTTTTCTGACTGTTGCTTTTTCTTCCCTATGTTATTCTTGGTTCAGCTCAAAGGGACTGAACTGGCAGTAAGCCTAAGGACTTAGGTCCATGTGTGGCTAATTACCGCAGAACCTGATGGAAAGAGTTTTAACTGGCATGCAGTAAGGTGGGGCCCAGTAAAATTGCTGTTCCGGGGATGGAGCAATACTGTACTGAACTACGTTGATAAATTCTGGGTTTATAGTTTGCATCTGTTTTGTTTTGTTTGTTTGTTTAAGAAAACAAGTTTCTAAAGCTTCTTAAAAAAAAAAAAAAGGATGCAATTGTGCTTTCAAGCTATGCTGCATGAGGGAGATCTGTGGAAGTTAGCGGTAAAGAAGATCTTTGAGAGTGCTTGGCTCCTTCCCTGATTGCCTCTGGGCCACAGGCAGAACTCTGGGAGGTACTGGGCAGTCACAGGTACCAGGGCTACATTAAGATGATGTTGTTGATACTCTCAGGTTCCCCCTTTCCCTACACACTGGCTGTGCACATACACACCAGCCCTCTGCTCACACCCTGGAGCTCCAGGTGGACTAGAAACTGCACGTGCAAAGCCATTCAACTGGTTTATACTCACACCTGGACACCCAGCTTAGCTGATCTGGAATATCACCCTTTTCAAGGGACATTTTACATTAGAGTTCAGCCACTTTCAAGGAACTTTGCATGGCAAAAAGGAAAATGTCCTAGTGTTTGAGTCTCTGCTAGAATAATTGTTTATTTCAAGCAAAGCTTAAAATATAGGATGTGGGTAGTACAGTGATCCTCTGCATAGTTGCGATCCGTAATTTGCGGGATCCGCATACTCGCTGTTGATTTTCCAGCGAGTTGTGGGACCTGGTGCATGCACAGAACCTACCATAACCCCGGTCTGCTTCACCCTGGCCCCCGCCCCGGTGGAGCACAGCCAGACACCTGAAACAAGCCCCACTCTCAGGACCATCCTCCAGACCTTATTAGGGGAGGGGGCGTGGCTACGGGCATGGCGTACTTGACTACTGAGTGGGGTCACTATCTTCGCGGATTCCACGACTCGTGTGAGGAGGACCAGACACAACAGCCCGCGAGTAACAGGGGATCACTGTAATAACTAATTAACTGCAGCACTTGGAAGACCAAGCCTACTGCAACTGAAAACAGTGGGAAAATCCCCGTAAATCTGAATGTCTTTCACTTCATGTGGAAATGTTCACTTAAAGAACTTTACTAATTCAACTGCTTTGACCTGTCCTAGGACCTATGTCGGACTCCATGGTCAAATATATACATGGATTCTTCTATGTTAGAAAGCTGTCTCATTCTTAGAAGAACTTTGAGTGTAGTTAGGGCACAGTGGGGAGTGACCCAGTCAATAGAGTCCATCTGACCCACTTTACTAATTTGGGATGTTCCACATGGGATGTGTATGCCAATAACCCAATCAGAAACCTAAGAAGTCTGCTCAATCCCCAGCCCCTCAGCTACTTCCCCATCCCACACTCACCACCAGAGGCTGTTGGGGGAAGTTGAGAGCTAAACAGCCTGACAGCTGGAGCTCTAAGCAGCTGTGAGCACTGGATCCGGCCTTTGACAGCTCTTCACAGCTTTCCTTACGCTGCTGGAGAGTAATGGCTCACACTGCTCCATCCCCTGTGAGCCACATGAGCCCCACAAAGCTCACGCTGAGCCCTCTGTCATCACACGGCTCCAGTGGTGTGTGTGTCCCCTTAACATTGCAAATTATCCTCCACAGGAATGCTTTTAGTCTCTTCAATTGTCCACATTTTTTTTTCTGTATTAACTTTCCCTCTTTTGTCTTGTTTTGACCAAAAATCATCCTTTCATCTTGCTCCTGAGTTCAGCACTATATTAATCCCTACCCTTCTCTCAGAGCTGAAGAACCACAGCATCTTTTATTATTTTGGACAATGCTGGAAAGAAGCAAAAAAAGAACTACTAACCTTCAAGTATGTGCTAAAACCACACAAAAATTAAAAGCAGCTTGTATTTAAATGCAACCATTGACACGAGTAGTGTAACATAATCCTCATTGTGGATTACTGGAACATTCAAAATGATTTATACCTGCGTGGATTTTTCTAGCAGGAAATCTGCTATTCCCATATTATTTCAGACTTTCTTCTCTCCCTCCTCTTTGTGCAGGATGTATAAACAAGTCTGTCTGTGGTACACTGCTGCAATACCTGTTTTACTGGCAATAAAGCTTTTCATAATTTCAGTACATCAATGGTGAGGCCACACCTTTGTAAGTTAATTACACCTGCGTTCTAGCACAGGCTAGAGATGTTCAAGTTCAGAACAAAATAGCTTTTTTGATAAATAACTATGGAACAAAAAGGATGTTTTTTCCCAAAGCACCTTCACTTACCCAGTTCTGTATAACAATGTCATCCAATATCATTCCATGTGAAGTCTGATGTGTGTGGCATTATCTAATATACCCCTCTGAAATGAAAAACCTCATATTTAACAAGCACCACAGTGCACCACAGCACGGCACACACACAAAACCAATCAAGCCATGCCCTGCATGTTGCCTCCCTGCCAGCCAGTGCCCACCCTGTGCTCCCCAGCTGTACTTTTATACTCAAATCACAAACAAATTATATATTGTGTGCACGTCTCTATCTGAGGTTCAACAAGGCAAAGTTCCAGGTCCTGAACTTGGCTCGCAGCAACCCCACACATCACTAGACCCTGAGGGAGGAACGGCCCCAGAGCTGACCAGTGTTAAGGGACTCAGGGGTGCTGGTTGACAGTGGTTGAACATGAGCCACCAGTGTGTCCAGGTGGCCAAGAAGGCCACTGGGATCCTGGCCTGTATCAATAACAGTGTGGCCAGCAGGACCAGGGAAGTGATTCTTTCCCTGTGCTTGGCACAGGTGAGGTCACGCCTCGAGAGCTGTGTTCAGTTCTGAGCCCCTCATTTTAAAAAAGACATTGAAGTGCTAGAGAGTGTCTAGCGACAGGCAGCAACGCCCATGAAACGTTTAGAAAACTTGTCTTATGGGGAGTGGCTGAGAGAGCTGGGGTTGTTTAGTCTCGAGGAGGCTCAGGAGGAAACTTCTTGCTCTCCACAGCTCTCTGGTAGGAGGTTGTGGTCTCCTACCTGCCTGCACTGAGAGGACCAGAGGAAAGAGCCGTGATACAGGGGATTGGATATTAGAAAAACGTTTTTTCACAGTTACGGGGGTCAGGCACTGGAATAGGTTGCTCAACGATGCAGTGGTCACCACCCCAAAAGTATTTAAGAGGCATCTGGATCGGGTGCTGGGTGACACGGATCAGTGTTTTAGGGGTTACACGAGTGGTGCTGGATGGCTGGTTGGACTGGATGATTTTAAAGGTCTCTTCCAGCCTTGACCAGTAAAAGACCACCCTGGATGAGCAAGGAAATTCGTAAAGAACTGAGTGAGAAAAAGAGGGTGTATCACCTTTGGAAAAAGGGTGAGGTTGATCAGGCTGTGTGCGGGCGTATTGTTAGGTCGTGTAGGAAGAAAATTAGAGAGGCAAAAGCCCACTTTGAACTCAGGCTGGCCACTTCTGGAAAGGATAATAAGAAGAGATTTTATAAATATATCAATGGAAAAAAGAAGGTTAGTAACAAACTCCATTCCTTACTTGATGTGGAGGGAAGTGTAGTAACTAGGGATGAGGATAAGGCAGAGGTACTCAATGCCTCCTTTGCCTCTGTCTTCAACAGTAGGGTCGACTGTCCTCAGGATAACTGGATACCTAAGCTGGCAGATGGGGACAGGGTACAGTGTAGTCCCCCTGTTATTCAGGAGGTAGTAGTAAGGGATCTGATAATCCATTTGGATCCCCATAGGTCTATGGGACCAGATGAAATTCACCCCAGAGTGGTGAGAGAGCTGGCAGATGA